>JAHXMU010000075.1:1214748-1279235 GCA_019455685.1 Philornis downsi
ATTATCGTGGTATTCTACACTCTGAATTCTTGCCGAAAAAACAGGACGGTGCATAAATCCTATGCTTTGGGCGATGTTAGAGAGAGGTCAGATTTGAGGAAAGAAAATTCAGAGGTTTTGTGTCACAATAATGCTTAGATGGTGCAAAGCTGTCGTTCTAATGGAATTTCTGACCAGAAACTCAACAAATATCATCGAACAATTTTACCATACTTTCCTGATACATCTCCAACTGGCCATTAACTTTTTTCAAAACTGAAACTACAACTTCAATAAATTTAAATTAATAACAAATATTTTGTGTTTTATAGAGCAGATTCTGATATGTTTTTTAACAGATTGTATATGATATACATAGCAAATGTATGTCACATGTATGCTGTGATGTTCTAGACGTAACAAATGGATGCATGTCCTAGACGTAACAGATGTTGATTCAACGATGCGACGGCAAGTTATGACGTCTTCGTTAGCTGCGAAGCAAAGGAGATTAGAGGCAAGAGGACGTTTTGCAAAAGCGTTATATAACCAATTATAATAAATACCAAGATATCGTACTGAGAGGAGCGTCTCATCTTAAGTAAAGAATAAATAATTATTTATTATAATGCGGAAATGTTGTAGAAATCTCATAGGCCACGTATTCCATGTACCAGTTCCATAATAACTTGTCTGTTCTGTCTTGTTAATTAAAAACCGACACGTTACACACAAAAAAAAGTAAACGTTTCCAAAAATATGTGCGGCATAACAACATGACGAATAATTTCGATGACATTCGTCTGTTTCATGCCACTTATCATCATCATTTCAGTGTACCGCATTGTCGTGTTATCTCTCACCTGTTCTTATATATCATTCAGTAACGACGTTGAAACTATTTTTGCGTCTTCAGAAATTAAACTACTGCATCTTTGAATATCGCTCAGTGACTGGCTGTGTCGCGAAATTTAAAGGACGCGTGTTAAAATTGATCTTACCATTATTTATTGTTCAATCTCTCTCATATGCATTCTCCTGTGGCTATGCCTCCATTGGCCATCATATCATCTCTACCGAAGATAAAGATTTATTATATTTTAACCATTTTTTAATTACAACCATAGTTAAAGTAATTTTTCCTACTCTATAGATATGACGACGATACCACTGAATATCCTTGAATGCAGTAACTACCATTGCGCTCTAAAATTACAGGTTTCTGTGGCAGTGGGCTTAACATCCTTAAAGGGCCGACATGGACCACAAAAATTGTGTTTTTTCATTCTTCACCGTAATTTAATTTAAACAAATTGTAACAAATTCAAATTTTCCTAAGAATTTTACAAAATCATACACTGAAATTCTTCGCCTTTTGGACAAATGCAGCCAAGAAAACACAAAGCATTGCAATTTTCTTCATATTCATCACTTGGTCTCTTAACAATCCTGTCAGTGGCCACAGCAGGGGGGCAGTCAGCCCAACTGACCGTCTTCTTTTTCAGACCTGTTAAGAATTCATTCATGCAAAAAAGAGTGTGGCATTGTGTTAATGCCGACATCTTTTGTTGCAACACGCCAGATACGTACAAGTGTTTCGTTTTGTGATACCCAACAATTTTTTGCAATTATTGCGACACACACAACCCGGCCAATGATGATGAACGATCTCCTTTGGGTTTTACAACAATGATTTATTAGTCGGGAATCGTTATGTTGATTCTACATGGATTACTACGACTACTCTTCGTACAAATTGCATATTTAAACGGATCAGTAGTAGGAAAAGAAGTAGATTATTCACCATTAAATGACGTCGCTAATCTTTCTGAGAAACAAATGTTTGCTCTAATTGGCCTTCAATTTTGGGATACTAACGAAGCATTTATTTTAACTAGATATTTATTGGTAAGTGGAAACACATTAAGTAGGTGTAAACACATTTACTTGCACTTTGATTTAACATGAAATTCGTGGTTTATGGATGCTCTAAAATATCATTTTAAATTTTGTTTAATCAGTAACAGGGCAAGTTATACAATATTTTAACAATCAAACGATCTTTGAGTGTCGAAAGAAACTAAATTGCTACGAATGCAATCAAATATTCTTATTATAAATTCAAGTTGAAGTTCGACATCTTCGTTAACGAACGATCAGACTTGCAATTTGGAAAAACCAAACATATTCACAGCACACGAATTTTGTAGTGGGAGAGCTTGGGAGTGTTTTTAAAAAATGGCGAATGAATGGAATTCAGTTAATTCTCCACCGTGGATATTCAACAACTGACTTTATTCAATTTCATTAATTATCGTCAAACTTATTGTTAACACAAATTTCTTGTTAATTCGGCTTAAAATATATTTTACAATTTTTTGTTTACTTATGCAAAATGTTGGCATTATTACTCAATTCTTCTACAGGGTGGCGCAATAGAACGTGCATATTGCATCATCTTTTTTTGCGAGGTAGAAAAGGAGCGGGCGGGGGGGCGCCTACATCGTTGGGTTGGCGGGCTCATGGAGTTTTAGTCGCTATGAATCACTTCGACGGGAAGCGTCGCGCATTTTGCGTGCGCGCATTTTACGAGAACTCTCGTTCATATATTGCTACTAGGCGACTATATTATGCTGAATATGGACTACGGCGAATTAGTGAAGCTCCGAGTGCTAATTTAATTAAAATATGGGTAAAGCGTTTTGAAGAGACCGGTTCAACATTTAAACCACAAGCAAATGGTCGCCCAAGAACATCTAGAACCGAAGACAATGTTGAGAGAGCTATGGAGTCAGTACGAGGAAATCCACAAATGTCGACTCGCAAGAGATCGTCTGTCTTACAATTATCGCAACGAAGTTTACAACGAATTTTAACATTGGATTTTAAACTGCATCCATATAAGCTGCAATTAACACAAGAATTGAAAGAGTCTGACTTCATAGCAAGCCTCGCATTTGCTAATGAAACGCTTAATCGATTTTCCAATTTTGACAATATCCTTTTCTCTGACGAGGCTCATTTCCTTATGAATGGGTTCGTAAACCGTCAAAATTGTCGCTACTGGAACAGTGAAAATCCCAAAATCAAACACCAGAAACCATTGCATAGTCCTAAAATGACAGTATGGGCAGCAATCCCTGGCAGAGGAATAATTGGTCCTTTTTCCTTCGAAAATGCGCGGGGCCAAAACGTCACGGTTAATACAGAACGCTATGTTGAGATGTTGGACGGATTTTTGGCTCCAGAAATTGAAAGTTCAAGAATAGTGAATTCCAGAACTTGGTTCTGCTACCTACCTACCTGTCACACATCAAATGACTCCATGGCGGTGGTGAAGCAAATGTTCCCTGGCAGACTGATTTCGAAAAGAGGTGATATGCCATGGCCCCCACGTAGTCCAGACTTGACGCCTCTTGACTTTTTTTTTTTGTGGGGATACCTCAAACACAAAGTCTACAGTAATAATCCAAGAAACATCGTTCAGCTCAAGGAGAATATCCGTGGTGAAATGGCAGCCATTACACCAGCATTACTGAAGAAAGTTTTCAATAATTTTCGTTTTTGGTTAGAGGAGCGCCGTCGTAGAGAGGGTCACCATTTAGATGATGTTATTTTTAAAAAATAAACTCCATTTATTACTCTACAATGCCTTAGATTTATTTTAACAATACCTTTTGTATTTATTTTTTAATCTATTTTTTAAATATGCACGTTCTATTGCGCCACCCTGCTTGAAACTAGTTATGTTTTAAATTTGTTTAGGTTTCCATTTGAAGTACTAATGTCTGACAAACGCAGACAAACGCTTTTATGCCCATGACCACAGGACAACAGGGAATACACATCTGAAATCTTATAAAACATGCAAATTTCTCATTGCCATAAAATTATGAGTGGATCTAAGTAGGTCCGTTACCAAACGTGTCTGATGAAAGCGCAATTGAAGTCATTCTGTTCGAATTCAAAGACTGAAGTTTACTATACAAATGTCTTCATAGGCAAATTATATTCGGTATTGGGCTATATCGGGAAAGTTAAAAACAATTTATCCATACAGGGACTGAAAACACCTCCAGAAAAATAGCCGTTTCCAGAATTTATTAAAATGAAGTTATAAAAGGGAAAGCAAATGAAACTAATATACAGTTTTAGATACACATGCAAGGGCGGTCCAAAAAAGAAAACACAAAAAAGTTGGGAAAAATTTTCTTTTTTTTCTACATAATCTCCTTTTAGCTTCATACACTTTTTCCAGCGACATTCAATATCCTTCATACCCTGTTTATAGTAAAAACTGTCAAACTCCTTAAAACAGCCATCAACCACAGACTCCACCTCTTCATTGTTGGCAAATCTTTTACCACCGAGCCATTTTTTATAAATTTGGGAATACGAAATATCCCTAGTTAGCTAAACCTGGCGAATATGATACGTGATGAAGCAATTCGAACTTTAATTCATTAATTTTGGTCATCGCCGTAGTGGATGTGTGAACTGGAGCATTATCTTGATGAAACTGCACAATCCTTTTCGCCAAATGCGCCTCTTTTTCCACAATTTAATCACCTAAACGCTGCAATAAATTAGTATAATTATCGCCGTTGATAGTTTTCCTTTCTGAAGACAATCAATAAAAATAATAACCCCATGCTCATTTCAAAAAAAAAAGACGCCATGATCTTACCTGCAGATAAAACCGTCTTCGCCTTCTTTGGACACGGCTCTACCATTCCAGTCAACTTTTTCACTGTTCTTTTGTCTCAAGTATGAAGTGGTGAACCTATGTCTCATCCGTGGTTATAAATCGACCCAAAAATTCGTCTTTATTGCGGTGAAACATCGCCAAACATTCTACTGAAACATCTTCATGACACTGGTTTTGCTCTATTGAAAGTAAACGCGGCACCCTTCTTGCGCACAGCTTTTTCATCTTCAAATCTTCGGTCAACATACGATGTATGCCGCTTTTTAAAATGCCTATCATTTCAGCTAGCTCACGTACTTTCAATTAACGATCATTCTATTAGAATTTTGTGGATTTGCTTAACCGTGTCTGGCATGGACACCTCAATTGGCGTACCACTAGGTTTGCGTCTTGGCAGCTCGTACGTCCTCGTTTAAACTCTGCAACCCAATATTTTACAGTCGTAAACGAAGGAGCTGACTGCCAGAGAGTAAAATCTAGATCGGCCTTAATGTTGGTTGGACTGAGACCTTTCAAATGAAAAAAATATTTTACAGTCGTAAACGAAGGAGCAGACTCCCCCTAAGTAGAATCTAAAACGGCCCTAATATTAGTTGAACTGAGACCTTTCAAATGGATATATTGAATTACATAGCGGTGACCAATTTTTTCCATGTTTACAAATTCACTGAGATCGTTTACTTTTGATGGCTCAAACAAAAAAACTAAACAACGTGGTGCCTTAAAATTTGAAACGTAAGGTTGCCACTTTTCACCAAAATGTTTTTTTTTCAAACTACTGGCTTATCTATACGTTATATCCGCTAGTTTTGGAAACGCCATCGTGAGTCATTCCCAGAGCATTAAATAACAATATTCGTCCGTGTAAATTAATCTGGACACTTTTTGCAGTAATTCTAATTTATTACATGCAAATTCAATATGTGCGTGTTTTGCCGGTAAACAGTTTAGTTTGAAGTTAACATGTTAATGTATTTAGGCCTTTATTATTTACGCTATCACTTTCACTATAAAGGCTTTTAAGCGGAAACATTTACGTCGCTACGTCTCTTATTGTTTCTCCATAACAGTTTGCTTAAATTTATAAGTTAACATAATAACTGTAAATTGTTATTCGCGTAAATAAATGTTTTCAGTTTTGTTATAAATTCAATAAAAATCAATTTCAAATGAAATAAATTTCATTTAATACCTGACCCCCTCCGGCCGCATTAATGCTCCAAATAAGGCGGTGATATTAATTAATTTACATGATAAGGATCGTTCAGTGGTAAAGCCGCATTCCTCTTCACCACAGGTACAAGTAGAAGGCGACACACTAAACTTTGAAATCATATTTATCACGTTACGGCTCATATTTTCAGATAATATTCCGTGTTTGTGGAGCGCAGTCTTTGTTGCGATCATTGTTGGTGGTCGCGCGTTGTTAACGTTTACAAATGAGTTGAGTACCACCCCACGTAAAGAGTTACACGCTTATTTGGATGGATGGCTGGACATTACATTGTCCCGAAGAGAATTCTGGAACGCGTTATAATAATAATAACAACAACCCAGCCAGCCACCACGTAAAAGTGCATAAAAGTAGCTCATCAACGACTAAGTTTTGGCACATCAATCGTGAACATTGATTGATGTGGTGATATTAAAAAACTCTTGTATAGCCGTCTACGCAGTTCTCGCTTTTGGTTTTGTTTTTTGTTTGATTTTTTGTTTTTTTCTGCAGGAAAAGAGGAGGCAGGAAAAGTTCTTTTCAATTTCTCTCCATGCAAAATATTACGCTGTAAGCTCCGTTTTTTTTAGGTGCAAATGATGGACCAGCTAATGGGTGTAATTAATCATGTGAAACGTATAGGAGAAGATGTACTTTTAAATTGAAATTTTACTTTGTTATTCGTATAAGAAGTCTAGTTTCGCGTGGAAAGTGGCAGTAATAGCGTGTTCACTGTATGTAGACATTGCTTATAGTTAACGTTTAGAATAATTAACACGACCAGTTATTTTAGTGCGTGGTGTGTAGCTGAGTTTCTCTTTAAATAAATATTTCAAAATTAATTGCTTGTACTCTTTTTGCGAAAAACAGTTAGTACTAAGAGCTCACATTGCAAACAAAAAAAAAATGAGATTCTTTCCAGGAAATCCCTTTATGTCACCTCCAAAATCGTTTGATTCTAAAGTTGTTTCTTGGATGTGCATATTTCTTAATTGCATAGATGTCAGTGTTTCGATTTTTCCTTTTAAACAAGTCAAATTTATTTGTCCATTTATACGAGTATATAAAAAAAAGAAACACTTTATTTCAATTTAAAACAATGCACAAAATTTTTGTGTATCGGACCATTACTTATTAAAATGATGCTGGTAGGCTCAAAAAAACATCGCCAGAAATGATTCGGGCAGTTAACTGTATCTGCTCGTAGCATAAATGCAAATCAAATAATATTTTATACCAGCGAATTGCTCTGCGAAAGCAATCGTCTGCATTAGTGATGGCAACGGTAGCCTCGCAGGGTACTAACTTCCGCTGGATACTCACCACTCGTTTTCTTTGAACATATCATTGAGGTAGAACAACAAATCTACCGTAAAAAGATCATAGGCGATGGTTGATTGCATTGGGCACTTCAACAATCCAATAGAAACCATTGGACGTTTGAATAAGACTCATCACCATTCCAAAAAGTCGCGAGAAACCTAACGATCTTTGGAATAAAAAGTTCCTTGCTTCATTCCTTCACAACAATGGCCACCACATTGCCTGGACTTAAACCAAATGGATTTTTCCATAAGGTCCATTCTTGAGATCACAGTATCAACCAAAAATATAACGCCTTAAGGATTGCTTTTCACCGAGAATGAGACAAAATATCTTCAAACCACATTCGTGCGGCAAACATATATTGGACAATAACATATTTTTTTTAAAATTTGAAATTTGTTTATGATAGACTGAAGTTTTTAAACCAGAAATCAAACTTGACAAAATTACAGATATTCAGGGGCGACCACTTATTTTGTGATAGGTTGGTATGAGGTAAATAGTCTAGATGACAGGTGGGCAAAATCGGTTCATTAGATAAAAACTTAACTAACCCACATAAGAAGTGAGTCCAGAATAGGAATAACAGGCATCTACAGTGCTTTTTTAATGTTGTAATTAAAACCTATATTTGGTTGTATTGTAGAAATGCTGAAAAAGGCCACAGGCCAACTCATAAACTTTGTAAATGGTCGCCCCAACTATGGATATGATTGCTGAAACCGATACGAATTGAGTGATTTTTGGCAAGTCCACTATAAATTTTGGAATTAGTCGATACATCGTCCACGATGCTGAGGGTAGCAAATATCACAACTGCGGCATATTGATCTAGAAAAAAAACTTGACTTGACAGTTTTTTGAAAAATTACGGTTTTTCTAAGCTTTCTAATATTTTATCCAATTATTCGATAACTAAGAATGGATTGATTTTTGAAGGAAGAAACTACTCCAATTTATTTTCATTCATGGCTGTGGTTATTCACCAATGAAAATACAACTTTCCATTGGAAAAATATAACAAATCAATAGCAATCAAGGGAAGAAGACATTTCTGACAAAGGGCTAACTTTAGGCTTCTGGCCGGTCGAACCTATGACACTTGTGCCACTTTGCGGCTGGCCATTTGTTTTTATACGTTAAATAGTCCAATAGGGCAAATTTAATCACGGATGATAGTCTTTAATTTCTTTAAAAAATCTTTTATAACCTGTAAAGAAAGTTCAATTGTTGCCTTATGGGTTTCCCTGAAAGAAAATTCTTGAAATTGTAACTTACTTTCACCTAATTTTCAAAGCATCTACGAATTTCACAGTGAATTCAACACGATAAAGTTACCTACACTCTGTCATGCCCAAACTTATTAAATTAAATGCCACAGACATTGCAGTACTTGTACCTTCGCATGCTGTTGACCTTTACAATCAATGCTACCTTAATTAAAAACGGAATCCTTTCGCAACAATGTTTCCTTAAACTACTGTTAAACCTCGTTAGATTATCATTATAATACCACGTTATATATCCGTCATAAATATTTATAGACAGGCAATAAAGTTCATAACTCTTTCTCGTGTACTGATTAACGCCTATAATGGATTTAAATTGGTTCTGATTAAACCCAACGATATCGAAAAGAAGCCACAAAACTGACCAACAAAATCTCTACAAAGCCAACAAAAGAACAAAATCCAACCAAAGGATACAAATGTTTATGTTTTAATAACTAAAATCAAAATGATACCAACATCATTAGCAACAAACAAAAAACATAAAACGAAACCAAACCTGAGATGCTTCCGCATTGAGAGTCCTCAATTTGAATTGGTGGGGAAAAGAGCGTGACAGGGACGTAGTAAGAGAATCATAAATTAAAGTTTTGAATTTCAGAATTTGTATTTTATCAACACAATCAAAATCGTATAGACACGCACGTATGTCAGGGCATCTCTCTCTGTCCCTTGAGTTGGACGACAGGTTCATAACGCAAAGTACCCGAGTCTTTTGCATGCCTTGGACACGCATATATAGTTCCATTTCTGCTAAACTCACATACTTTTGCATAAAATTGCGACAAATAATTTATTGATTTTTAATTTCGTATAAACAAGAGCTATAGTGGTCAGTCGATTTCGTCCCTTTTAAATTAAAATTCAATATGAAATTTAATCATATTCGCATTCCAACAATTTCGTATTATTTATGAGCAACTTCTTCCAGCAGATTGTTATCTACGTATCAAGTGAGTGTCTGGTCTAGTCTAAGGGCGTAGTGTGATAGGTTTAGCAAGAGCATCTACATGTCAGAAGTGTTTCTTTTGCTTTAGGGTGCTGTATTCCCTTAGTGTTCATGCCATGCCACAGTACACAACTTGCAGTTATTACACGTGCTAGTAACGCGATATTAGTGAAAACAGTTGCCATTTATTTTACAGATCGTAGAGTAAATATTCTAGATGCATTTTAATTACTTTTTGTCTACCGTTTTCATATAGTGGTGGTACAGTTCTTGGCCATCAGTGAGTTTTACTCATACCAGCTTTATTTTATGCATTCACGTATTAACTATATTGTGAACTTTTTCCGTAAGGAAGCGCCAGTTATGCACGGGGTTTTTGTTTTTTTTTCTTTAAAGGATCCTACATGGAAGGAAGTTAGTTTCTAGTCTAGACTACTGCAGATATCAATCAACTTGATATGGTTTCTTTGAACAAAATAGGCTGTCAGCACTACGCCGGTGGTCATTTTCAGGAAAACAAATTGATATTGTAGTCGTTTGGCAAATGAAAGACTTAAGACAGCAACTTTGTTGCATCCGCATGAAATGTGCATTTTCGTTTACGTCTAACTAGCTCAACGTCTTTAATGTTTTGTGCAACGAAATGTTTTTTCCCAGAAATCATACCAAGGCGAAGGCGCTAGGAATTAATATATCAGGGAACTATCATCTTAAATTATGAAGAGAATGAATGCCCCAATTTCGGCCGGACGCAACGTTGACCGGATGTGCTGTTGAAAGGGATTTTATTATATTAATTAAGACAGGTCATATAACAGCTTGTACCGTCCGATTGTAAGCAGAGTTGTTAAGGATACGCATTACACAAAGTAAACAATGCAGGTATCACATTTGCCTTGCAATCATTTAGCTCAACCTTAATATTTTGCTAAAGATCTAAGATCGCAGCTTGGTTAATTTAGCTGTGTTTTTTTCTTTTGAATTGGAAATAGTTTTTCATAAACTTTTATTTTGAGTGGAATTTTTGAGATATCATGTTGAAAAGCTCTCTCTTTTTAGTCATTTTGGAAGCCTATAAAAAACTGCAATATGTGGCTACATTTAAGACTTCTAGTACTATCTTTCCTAGGAAAAAATACAACATTCTTTCTGTTTTTTGGCCAAAAGCTGCACATTTACGTTCTTTTTTGAGAAATGGACTTTCCATTTTTGTAGTTTCGACATGAAGCAGGACATAAAATAGTCATTAACATTTCTTCTTTGAAAACGTATGTGCTCCTGTCAGGATGTAACATTTTTAAAAATGTTGCCCTGGATTTCTGGGAGCGCAGTAAGAAAAACTCTACCGATTTTCAGGGCAGTGATTGGAGAACAAAAATTGCAATATTTTGCATTCTTAAACTATGTGGCTGTATTTAAGACTTCTAGTACTATCTTTCCTACGAAAAAATATCATTCTTTTTGTCTTTTGGCCAAAAATTTCAAATTTAAGTTCTTTTTGAGAAGTGCACTTCCCATTGGCCGGGTTTCGATTTTTTCTTTGGAAATATCATTGTCTAGCAGAGCAAAAATGTCACATTATTTTCACGAGGTGATAATGCTGCTACGATTGGTTAACATTATTTTGAAAGCAGGACATAAAATAGTCATTAACATTTCTTCTTTGAAATCGTATGTGCTCTTGTCAGGATGTAACATTTTTAAAAATGTTGCCCTGGTTTTCTGAAAGCGCAGTAAGAAAAATTCTACCGATTTTAATTCTACCGATTGTGATTGGAGAACAAAAATTTCAATATTTTGCATTCTTAAAAGACGAATTCGAAAACTTTTCAATGAATTTTGTAGAAATGAACGCAAAAAAATAAAAATTTTAGAAAACTTCTCTTCGTATTTTCCGATGGTTTGAAACACTTTTTTGTGTTTCTTCTTCTACCGAAAAAATTACAATATTTTTGCATTCTTTCAGAGATGAACTCAAAAAAATAAACACAAAATAAAAGTGTTAAAAAAACTTGCTTCATATTTTTCGACGGCTTGAAACATGGTTTTTTCAATGGAAGCGAATGTAAATTCGTCTTATTTCCCTGGCAAGATAAACAGCAACATCTTAAAATGTAAAATTTTTATGTTCTTTACAGAAAATATTGTATTTTTAAGGGGTCAGGGCAAATTTTGAAAGAGTTGCCAGCTGAAAAGGCTATATTTTTTTTTTTTTTTTAGAAAATCCATTAATTTGAAATGCCTAAACTTTGAAACTAGATTATAAATAATCGATTTTTATGCGCAATTCCTTGGGGTCGACATTTTAGCGATATCTCAACAAGCCTATACGAAAAATTTTCGGGGTGATTTTCAAATTTCCAAATTAGTGAAATTTCTACAAGGTCGAGTATTACTGGCAGGTATCGTAAAATCACTTTTAATAACTTCAAATCAAATGTTACTACCCAGTAAAAATCATTGGAAATACTATAAAAGAGAGAACATTTTCATTAGTGACAAAGCAGCGGTATGAACGATTACGTATTTCTGGCAGAAGTGCTTCCAAATTGCTTCGAATAACGCAAGTATAATTTTACTTCAAATTAGTAATAATAACGCAGCTATCAGGAAAGGAAAGGTTTAAAGTGATGAAATATTTTGCCTTTAATGGAAAGCTGTCTTCGCTTGAAAAGTTATTAGTAGTAAACAAATTTTACGTCATTAATTCTCTATACAACGGTTTCAAGTAAAAAAAAAAGGAGAAATTTGCAGATACGCAATTTCCTTCAATTTAATATAACTTAATGCATTACATTAACCAACTGGACATGTAAAAAAATACTACATTCAATCTGCTTCTAACGCATTAATTGTCGCTATAAAATCCTATAAATTAAAAAAATGCATTATTTTTGAGCAATTTGTCTGAAAGTGAAATGCCAGAACTACATACCGCACTACATCAATAGTACTGAACGGTCGTCAAATTGTAAGTACTTACTTCGTGTGATAACCTAATATTAAATTCAATGGTGTTCCAGTCAAATTACCACAACAACTGGATGATATAAAAAGTTTTCCCTTTAAATTATTATTGTTAGCTTGCTGGCACATAAAAAAATCGACTATAGCACGATTGTTAGTGCTTGCAACTATCGTGCATACGAGTATGATCGTAGATTCTATGATCGATAGAAACACCTTTAATATCTTTAAGCGGTGGTAACCTCGGTGATTGCTGATGACACTTCCATTTACTGGTTTCAAAACCGCCGGTCTAACAATGCTGTTATTATAAATAATCATCTGAATTGTTATTTATTTAATGAAAGGTTTGCGATTTACGAATATGGATCATTTAACAACCGAAAAACGCGCACAAATAGTTAAAACCTACTACAAAAGTGGTGATTCCAAAGTGATTCAACACGACCATTTTTTTTTTTTTTTTTATTTATTTAATTTATTATATCATACAAATAAAATACATGGCATTATAGAGGCTAGTTGGCAAAATACTTACATCAAAATTGTTTGTATAATAACAATAGTTTTAATACAAAATACAAACCCATTTATGAAAAATCTAATTTCATTCAAAAACTTCAATATTAACTCAAAATTCATACCAGAAGCTCTTCGACATTTTGCAATAAATATCCTTTCATTGACGATTTAAATAATGAAAGTATTTCTAGTGATTTTAACTGTTGTGGTAAAATATTGTACTGACTACTACCAGAATATTCTATACGCTGTTTTGTTGTTTCAGATCAACACATAGCAACTCTCAAATTGTCATTATTTCTCGTATTGAAAATTTATTGATTTCGGGAAAAATTTATCGTGTGATGGCCAATACTATGCAACCACTTGAAAACATATATTAGCAATTTAAATTTATAACAATCTTATACTGGCTAAACTGTTGGAAAAACGTCTCTATGCAGAGAAAGCGTACAATATGAAATTGGCAAGTTCGCTACAGGTTTTAGTGCTTTATTCTGTTGCCGTTGGAGTGATTTTAATTCAGACCTTTTTTTATAACTATACATAATGGCTAAATAGTTATAATGACTTTGAACTAAAGCTTGAAATATTAGAAACTTAGTATTTTGATAAAATTTATTTCTAAATTTATACAATAAACCTATGGCAGGTGATACTGTAGACTTCAGATACTTTGTATGCCGTGTCCAAGAAAGATTACTTTGAAAATATAATCCCAAATAGTTAACTGAATTAACTTCTGGAATTTCTTCCCCATCTACGTATATACTAAAGCTGTCGTTAAACCGACAATGTGGCCTGAATCTTATCAATTTGTTTTTTTTTTTTTTTTGTATTGGCCACCAAGATCATGCGATTTGACGCCGCTAAACTTTTTTCTGTGGGGCTACTTCAAAGACCGTGTATATGCGGATAATCCACCAACCGAAAATTTCCGAAAAAGTGATCGAAAACTACTTCAAAAGGATTTACTGCTGCAATTAATCTAGGGGCGATTATTTAAGTTTCATTGTACGAGTACATATTTCATAATGGCAAGGTCGGAGTGTTATAATGAAATAAAAATTTCATCGAAATCATAGTTTTAGGTGTACTTTATATAACTTTACTTTTGAAAACGAAATGAACATGAATAACCCTGTAGAAGTCGAGTAGTAGTCAGTTCAAGTTAATACTTCTCAAATTGGAGTTCGAGGTTGTCATTAAACTGTAGGTCTCAATCAGTGAATATAAAAATAGAACAAGTGAAAGCTCACTAAATGAGAAGCACTAACATTGCCGAGAGGGAAAGAGATTTATTGTTGGTTTGCTGGCAAATAAAAGAGTTATTTCTGATAATTGATTTGGTGCCTTATGAAGTATTCATATTCTTGATCATCGTAAAAATCTACATCGATTTAAGCACATTTGTTCGTCCTTGTGTCTGTAGAAAGCACAAAAAAGATTGCTCCACTTGAGTTATGAGAGTATACATAAAGGACAAAAGTATATTGTAGTCATAGGCATGTTACGTTCGAAAAAGGGCAAAATCGCTTGAGTTGCAAAAAACTTCCACAAACACATATGGTCAAAATAATAAGTACACCCTACATTTTTTTAAAGGCTCGTAGACGAAAATTTGTTTAAAATTAAAGAAAAAACTAACTAATTCCTTTTGTTATAGCATTAGAAATAAAATAAATACTAAAACAATAACAAAAAAACAAATATTACATTCAGTATTTTTCAAAAAGCAAGAAATTACTTAAAAAACATTGGACAAAATAATAAGTACATTTAGTTAAAATAAGCAAAAAAATAAAAAAAAATCAAATTTTTTTCTGCTAAATTGGCTGTGTTTCGTTAAAAACCACCTTTATTTTCAATCATTTTGTTGACACTTTTTTGGCATGTTTTTACTGGTATTTCATACCAAGTTTTTTGAATAAAATTCCACAACTGATCCCTATTTTTAAGAACCTCCTTTCCAATTCTTTGTTGCAACCCTCTCCAAAGATTTTCGACTGGATTTAAATTCGGAGATTGACTTGGCCAATCAAGAAGGGCAACATTAATATCTTGGAACCAATCCTTTACCAACTTAGAAGTATGCTTCGGATCGTTATCCTGCTGGAGTGTTCATCTAAGAGGAATACTTTCCACAGCATAGTTTAACATCGTATTTTCCAAGATATCGTTGTATTGGAATCTGGTCATAGTGTCGGTAATTCGATGTATCGGACCGACACCCGTGCTTGACCGTCTTCTTTGTAAAGCGAACATGGAATTCCTTACCTTTAGGGCATCGTTTCCAAATACATTAATTTTTGTTTCATTGCTCCACAAAATGTTTCATCATCTCCAAACATTTCCAATTTCTGCTGAAATCGCTCTTGAAGACACAAACGGGTCCTTCTCCGCAAGTGTTACAATACGGATATCTGTTGTTTTTGAAGTTTTTTTGGGTCTTCCGCAAATTTCGACGGGCTGTTTAGACCGATTCATAGTTTCTGCTATATAACGAAGACTTTAGCCACTTTCTCTTAGCCTTGAAATAATTTTTCTCTCCTCCGGAGAACAATGACTTTTTCGACCCATGGCTGATTTTTTACTATACATATATTTTGTTATGAATAAAGAGAAACAACAGTAAAATAACTAGCTAGACTACAGCAGACTGTGAAAATATTAAAAAATTGAGCAATGTATTTATTACTTTGACGAAGTACTGAAATCATACCTGAACAAAACTAACTCGCAACGAAAACAACGGGGAAGCCTCAGTTTTGTTTTTACTTTTAAAGGCATTAAAGTTATTTAAATAAAAAAGAATTGCCGTTAAAGTAACTAAAATTAAACATAAAGCAAAAATAAGCAAGTGTACTTATTTTTTCGACTATATGTGTATATAGACTGAAGCCACCTTAAA
This sequence comes from Philornis downsi, assembly GCA_019455685.1. Classification (NCBI taxonomy): domain Eukaryota; kingdom Metazoa; phylum Arthropoda; class Insecta; order Diptera; family Muscidae; genus Philornis; species Philornis downsi. Next base: position 1,230,613 of record JAHXMU010000075.1, read on the forward strand.
AAACTGAGCATGTTTCCGAAAATGTTCTCAAATTTGACTGTTTACTCGTTAACTGAAGGCAACAGATGGTGTATGGGAAGAGTTAATGCAAATTCACATGTTTTTGAAAGGTAATTCCTAATTCGGGACGTACTCGTAATTATTGAAAAATAGAAAAAAATACGAATTTCAACCCGATAAAAAAAGCAGGTTAATTTCATATAAATAAGAGGAGGGTGCGTTTTCGATACAAAACTAATCCAGCAGATGTTAAGATGGACTTGCACCCACTTTTTCAACAAATGTACAAACAACCACCCCATTCAGTTGCTGTTTTAAGGAACTGCCTTAATTGTTGGCATACAACGTCCGCGCATTTGGCGTAATCGTGGGGATTGAAAAATATTCGTAGTGACACTTATTTTTATAACTTTTAATTTCACTGAAAAAAAAATTCCGGAAACTCCACGTTAAGATCTATCCGAAGCAATATTTAAACTAATGGAAAATACAAAAAAGTTATTATCTATTCCAAACATAAGTCGAATAACCGATACTTCCGCAAAACTTTGAACTATTCATCCGCTTCTCTAAAAACTGTATCGTGTGACAGATCTAAATGCGTTATAATTGTTTCAACTAGTATTATATTATGTTAAATTACAAATTTGTACAATAAAATTGAAAATAAAATGAAACAATTCGCTTTAAAATTGTGCCATAATTCAAAAAATTTGCGCTTGTCCATGTATATATTTCCAAGTTAGAATGTTGGTTATATAATTTTTCTGTGCCTGTTTTTTTTGCATAAAACGGTAAAGAATGAAATTATGAGTAAAATCTAACAAAATCAAATTAGCCCTAACATTGTACCAAAACCTAACAAATCTACCAAATTTGTTAGAAAAATCCCAAAACGGCAACACTGTTCCAGCTTCTAATGTTTCACTACCAAGTGTTCCTAATGGTTATGCAAATTGGCAACAAAACAAAAGAGCGTACGACAATATTTGAAAATATAATCTCAGGCAATTGGGAGAATGCATCAAATTTCGTAGAGATGTCATCTATGTAGTGTTACCACTTGTTCATATTTTTTACTTTTGTGGTTTTCTTAAACCTTTTATTTTGTGAAATTTTTAATTTTTAGCATTTTCTTGCGGATTACGTAGGATTCGACAATTGAAAACTTAATATTTATTTTGGTTTCTTTGCCGTGAAATGTAGTCGGTTTTGTTGCTTTTATTATGTAATTTTATGTGCGACCTTAGGCCAGGTTGAAAAAATTAATATTAGATAAAATCAAAATGCATTTCGGCTGATCGCAAAGATTACAAAATTTTGTTTACATTTTTCGACTTGTGAGTTTTCAAGATTTTTTTTTGTTTCTTTAAATTTGGAAAATCAATGAATTTTTTTTACTCGAACCATTTTTCGAATTTGGTTTTGCTATAACATTGTAATATGTTTTGCTAAACTGAAGTTATATTTCTAACTTTAATTATCTTCCCATGCAATTTCGAACATTTTTCTTATTTCTACAATTCATGAAAGGGTTTTTCGGCCTTTAGCCTTTTGTCTTCGCTTTTAAATATTTCATACGCTGATCTTACAATTTTCAAAATAAGAAATTTGAAGAAAAAAATAAGGTTTGCACTAAAAGTTGCCTTAATTTTGGTCTTCCTTTATTTTTAAATTTTTTTCCTGAAAATTTTTTTACAACATACTTCTTTTTTATACGAAAACAAATGTACTTTTAATTTAAGAAGCAGCGTCAGAATTTAAATCAATGATAAATACATATTATAATTTTCTACAAACAAAAAAAAAAAAACTCACTTATATACATGTATAAGCCATGAATGTGATGTGGGGGAGCTTTTCAAATTTAGTGAATTTATATGCACTCGCAATAGCTAATCAGATTCTACAGTTAAATGAAAATTGCGAGTGTCTGTTTCAGAATTTTTTGCTAGATTTGTCGAATACTGGCCTATTTGAAGTGTTGTATCGATGGCTCGTGCCCACGATCATGCAAATGATTTAGTTAAAAACTTTTAAATATTCTACTCTTTGGTTCAAAGACTAATTAAGCTTCCAGTATTGACTTTTTTTAAATAAATATTATACGAAAGATAAAAAATTGTTAAAGTATACTTAAAATAGTACAGGTTGATTCAAAATTAACCTTAACCAAAATTACCCTTAAAAAATTTATTTAAATTTTGTTTTTGCATTTGAAACAAATAACTGTTAAAAAATAGTTATTTGTTTCAAATATTTACCATAACTGCGTCTTCTTCATTTTAATGTTCCCATTTTTTGATGACGCCTTCGGAACATTTCCAATTCGTTTTGCAGTGAAAGTAATTGAAGACTGACTACAGAAATGATCCTGTAAAGTTGCTTTATCCAAATAGATTTTGGAAGAGTTATTTCTCCTACATTCGCATAAGTTTTCAAATAAATCATTTCGATATGTACATAATTAGTGTTTTACTATAGGTTTAAAATTATTTCAATAAAATATCTTGAAATATGTATGTATGCATGTATTTAAAAATCCTCGAGCGCGAAATTATTTTTAGGCTACCAATTAGTTATGTAGAAAAAGTAAAAAAAAAGTGTTGGAAAATTACAACTCTTAGAAGTGGCGTACTCAGATTAAACTTCGCGGTTTTTAGTATATTAGAATTCAAATGAAAATATATTCAAAATCCATATTTAGATGTGGATTTTGATAAAAAAATGGGCGGATGCCAGCATTCCATGCCAACCCAATCCCTTCTTAAATTTACCTCATTTGTCTACCAATCTATATTGGGGATAAACAAGATCCGTTGTGCAAACTGCATGAAAACCTTACTCTATATTTACATAAAAATACTAAAAGTTATCCAATCTTCTCTAAATATTCATATGCCATTTAGTAGAACAGTATTAGACTTCACGAAATTCCGAATATGAATTTTCACTTCTTCTCTAATACACTGTCGAAGTATTAGGGTAATGCGTTATATCTGGCCGTTATTTTTAGGTCAATTACTTTACCACTTTAGAAATGGGATACTTTCAGATATATTTTTAAAATGGGCCAGATCTGGAAAAATACGCCTTTAGTGGAAATATTTTGGGAACTGCTTTAAAACCAGTCTTAATTTGTAAATTTGTTGTTTTTGGTTGATATACATAAACAATGTATGAAGTGGCAAACACAAATGTTTTTGTTACAAATAATTTTCAAAATTATTATTATGATCAAAATTATGGCATTCAGTTTATCCACACTGTTCGTAATTTCTTTTATATTTCTGCCCGAAAAATGCTAAACTTTGTTCACACATAATCAAATCCACGTATTGCAATTCCTTTCGTTTCTATGTTCTCTCTCATTAGCATATGAGTCAATGCCAACTCTGCGCCATAACTCCCAAAAAACACTTGTTTGTGTCATCTTCTTTTAGTTAATTCCTTCATTCTGAAAAGTTCGGACGTCGTGGTATCGTGCTCGGTTCTAAAATCAAAAAGTTCGGTTTATTAGTTATTAAATATAATAAAAATGTGAAATAAACAATTTGCAATACAGTGTAGTGACAATTGAAAAGATTCCTGTTGAAAAAAACAGCAGGAACGGCAGCAATTGATGCACCGGTCTACATTCTAATTGTACATAATTAAACATTTATACATATGTATAAACATTCTTGCATACTTATGTACATATGTGACGTTTTGTGTGTTCATATTTATGTGTTGGTATGCAAAAAGATCAATGCATTGAAGTTACTCAGATTGTTGCTAATGCTCCGTGCGTACGTTTGGAGTTCGGTTGTCTTTCGCGTCTTTGCTATTTTCTTTTATACATTTTCGTGTTTGTTGTTCGTTACATATTTTCTCTCATAAAAAAATAACAATTACTCAAAACAACAAAGCTCAGTGGATATCAAATCATAATTTTTTGCAAATCAAAGATCATTGCCTACACATAGAAATCGTATGCAGCCAAATAGACCGAAATTTTTGGTGAAATGAAGAGAGAATGGCAGTGAGTGGGTGTGTGAGAGTAATATATTAAGAGAATAATATTCAATATAGAGCGCAATAAGAACTTTGAATATAACAGTTAATTTTAATAGTGCTCTAGCCGACGAACTTTTTTTGATGGGAAACTGGTATAAAATGATTGACAGAGAAAAAATTCGTGTGTGTGTGTCCAGTCTAGAGATTCATCGAAATAAAGGTCCGAACTAAGCTGTAAACTACAAAAGGTAAGTGAAGTTTCATTTACGTGAAATTTATTTAAAGGCAAATATATTATTACGAGTCTTGTATTCTAAATGTCAGAAAATTATTTTAATATAGAACTACTAGATGTCCATACGTACGTGAGGCAGAACAAGCAATTTTAAGAAAAACAACAGTAAAGTAGAAAAATTTATGGCGATGCATATACATATACGGATGGCCCCGTCTAGAGAGTAATGAAATGAAAGAAAAATTTTTTCAGAGGTTGAAATATTAAGCGCTTTTTAAAATTAGGACAAACTTCTTTATAAGAAATTGGTCCCTTAAAAAAATTTAAAATTATTTTACAAATCGCGTAATTTTTTAGAGTAGTATTTAATTTATTTTGTCTTGAAAAATCGGGATTTGAAGTACCAAGCTCCTTTTAAAACTACAAAAAATTGTTTGTATAGGCAAATCGATCCTTTTTTTTATTTTGATTTCAAAGATAATAAACTACAAAAAATTGTTTGTATAGGCAAATCGATCCTTTTTTTATTTTGATTTCAAAGATAATAATTTTTTACACCGCGAAATTCTTTTACCAGATTTGTTAAACGTAGTTTTTTGAAAAATTTGAAAGATATTGCAGCAGTGCCAACATAGGGAAATTGTATTGGTAGGTGTCGACATTGTCAGTTGTAAACTTTTACAACTGAAATAGAATCGGATTGCATTCGAGATTTTTATCAAACTATTAATAAATGATAAACATCTGTTGCAATTTTCTAAATATTTCCTGGTACCTGTGTATAAAAATCATGCAGGAAATGTACATTTTTGTAACGGAATGCTAGAAAGTACCGTGTTATAAAGCAATACGGTGGATAAAATTAAATTTTTTAATTTAAAATTTTAGGTTAAAATTTCAGCAAATCGTCCAATTTATAAATTAGATACCGGAAGGATGTGTCAAAAAACTTTTTAACTTATTTCCCAATGTCATTCCTTTCATTGCGAGTACCCCATTGTGGGTTCCAATTGGGGTCATTTTTTAACTTTGTGGCCTCGCAGCTCAGTAAATAGGTGCTGTAGCAAATTTTTATTTTTCCTTTTTTTAAGTTTATGCGTTGCTTCAACAACACGAGATTTTAAAATAATTTTTAAATTGTTGAAGAAACAAAAAAAAAAAGGATATTCGATAAACAATTTTAATTTAAAGAATATTGCATATTTAAAATTTTTACAAAATTTCCTTTCCTTTGTGTAACTACACTTCGTAGATCATGTTGGGAGCTTTCGAGCTCATTTCAAAATATTTATTTATTTTAAAACGCACGAAAATTGCTTAAGGACGTCATAAACAAAATTACCAATGACAAATTTATTTATTTGTAGTTAACAGTAATTACACTTTGGTGTCATGGAGAGTGGACGTTTTATTATCGAGTTAATTCAAGTGCACTAATCAACGAAAGATCGCATTTATACTTAGCAAAAAAAAAAAACAAAAGAAAACATGTGTTTCCATTTAGTGGTTTCAAAACCGCCGATCTGGCAAGGCTGTCAACTGTTAAATACCTGTCATCTGAAGTGTAATTTATTTAGTGACAGGTTTGCCATCTACGAATATGGATGAAAAGTGGTGACGTAAACATGAGCTTTCAATCGAACAAATTTTTCTTCAGCGATGATGCTCATTTCTTACTCGGTGGTTACGTCAACAAGCAAAATGAAATTAAATTACATTAACGCTCGGAGAACCCAGAAGTGATTGTGGAAAAACCATTGCATCCGGAAAATGGCTCTCTTGAGGACCCTTTGTTGCATATTATGGTCTGGAGGTGCCATTGGGTTGCATTTTTTCTAAAACTACCTCAAAAAGATCCACTGCTGCTACCAATCCAGAGGCGGTCGTTAAAGTGACATTGTATTTCGTACATAATGGCAAGGTCCAAGCGTTGCAATGAAATAAATAATGAAAAATCATAGCTTTATGTGTGTTTTATTTAACTTTGCTTTTGAAACCGAAAAATATCTAACCCTTTATAAGGTGTAGTAAAAATATATCAATTATTTTTCTATGGCATTAAAGGCTTTATTTAGCATTGTTAGAATTTAGACCAAATATGCACAGTATCGTTCGATGACTTATAACCATTTTGAATGCAATTCCTCTCTCAAAGAAACTCTCGTCCCTACTGGCAAAAAAGTTTCTCTTAAGGCGAAATTTTCACTAGCGTAATCATTCCCCATAGACAGGAACAGGTGGTAATCACTATGCGCCAGATTCGTACTATAAGGTGGATACTTAAGAAGTATCCTCGCTATCGATATGTGTGGCCTGGTGTTGTCCTTAAGGGACACAATTCCCCTCATATTGGCCAAGGCTGACAACTTCTGGGTAATTGCTTCCTTCACACGGCCTAATTATTCATATTATTGGTTCGGGTTAAGAGTTTGGTTTATAGCATATGATTCCCTCCCTATCGATCCAATCAAACACACAGCAAAACCTTCTTTATCATCTATCCTGCCTCGACGACCACCGTTTGCGCCCCGTCTTTTCGCGACTCGTTCACGATCGTTTTCACTTGACGTTGTCGTAAGGAAAACGCTTTTCATCATTAGTTACCATCCGCTGCACAAATGTATCGATTTTCTTACGATTCCGAAATGGAAATTCGGCCCATGAGTTTTTTTGCGTTAACTCGTGTGGCACTCACTTGCCGTGCTTCTTTCTATATAAGTGCTTTGGAGTGATTACAAACAGTTTCTTGTGCAATGGTAACCACCTAGGCAACCGAAACAATGCTTACATTATGGTCAAACTTGACGATTTCCATTACCCTTTCCAAATTTAAACAATTGCCCTTTGTCAAGGACAGACTGTGAAATATTGCGTATTTTCCATTTGCTGGTGTCCAACTTTAAAGCGCGATCATACAATACTGAGTTAAGCGATCACAAAACTATCTGAATAGTTTTCTGAAATCTTATCTTTCTGATGCCATCTGCACCAACCCGATCGCACTTACACAACGCGAGATACAGATTACTAAGCTTATGGATTTCTTTTTAGTATACTTTGTATAAGTATATCTTAAGTAATGCAATCTATACTTTCTCTTTGATGTACAAAATTATACAGATTAGTGAAGAAAAAAAGATTATCGGATGAATCGAATATAAAGCGTAAATATTTTTGTTCGAAATTACATTTTGATTTCAATTGTTCTTACCGGCAAAACAAAATTGTTAGTGGATTTAAAGAGTTTCATATTTCAGTTTCGGTATGTGGGGCCTTGAATTGTCATTAGTAAGATGAGAAAAACGCGTCTTGAATACAGAAAATATTTTTGCTTCCGCATTATTTCGCTCATGGTGAGATGCCCAACGAATGTAATTTAAAATGTGAACATGTAAAATATCGCTCTGCAATTAATGCTATTAATGAACGATGCAGAATCAGCCCTTACCCCATTTTGAAGTGCCACCAGCCACTAACTGTGCCATATGCAAAATAGTATTAGTTAACTCCCTGCAATTATTCATCCAAAGGCATTTTCAGGTAACACTTCATACTAAAAGATCCTTTCCTTTGCCCGCCGCGTGTTTCAGCAACATATTTAAGTGTGACATAGCGCTATCTGGACTGCTTAAAAGGTTCTCCTTTATAAAACGTTATAGCTTTAGTACTAATGTTAAAACTTCTATCCTTATCGGTATAAAACTATTTCACTAAAAGAACAATTTCATCTTTTGCATTTTTACTAATTGGCATAAATTCCACCATCAGTCGTTTTCTTGTCTTTTATTGTATTCCTCTTTGGCTACGTTTCACTCAAAGATACAAGTAAAACAACTAGAAGAGAACTTCAGGATGGGCTAATCACCAGAAGGAGGTAGGAAGGAAGGGAAGGAATGTTAACTATGTTTGTGCCGTTTCTTACCTTTATTCAATTTTATTGAGTTGGGCCATAGGAAGCAAGCAGAGCGGCATTTTACACTTTAATTTCATTAAAACGACATAAAATGTCAATCAAGATAATCGTTTGAGCAAAAGCTCAACGTTGACATTTAAATTTAAAAATTTATCATGAAATTGTCAAGGTATAAAGAAATTGTCATCTGGTTGTAAAACATAACAACTGCAACTGCAACTGCCACTGTCACAGTCACTGTCACCACACCACAGCAACGGTATCACCGTCATCAACAATGTCATCGTCATCATCATCATCATCATCTTTACCATCACCAGCGAGACTCTGCTTATGAGGACAACGATGATGAAGTGGCTGATGTGGTAACAACATGACCAGATTGTCGTCAGCGGTTGGCACGAGTGTCGTAAAGAGTTAATTTTGTAAATGACACCTATTTACCATAAGTAGTGTTGAATGGTTGTGTCACAAACATTTCAATAAATACTTAAGATAATTTTCTTTCCGCATTCACGGCAATATAAAGCTGTCAAAAATGAAAGTGAAATTTAAAATTAATTCATGTGAATATCAGTGGCTAATAATAAATATTATGTGTAATCAAATTTAACATTCATGGAAGTGAAGGGTGATTAATCGTCTGCATATTACAAAGGTGCATGGCTTTTGATGACTTTAAAATGTCTTCAAATCATATTTTGGGGGAAATCATCCTTGCAAGCTATATAATTTGGAAAAACTGCATTTAAGTTAAATATCTTATTGAATTGTTGATTCAGCAGGTCTATTATGACGACCATAAAATGGTCGTATCAAACGATGCACATTTGTCACAGAGCACGAATTTTGATAATACTCTTAAATTTCAACGATTCGTTCGTTGGTCGTTTGTTAGTCTTTCCATGATGAAATGGCAGAGTAAACTGTACATTTTTCACTTTAACAGGTGACGTTTGGACGCCATTACCAACCAGTGCTGCCAACCTGAAAAACTTAAATCTTACAAAATCAGTCTATACTTACTGCCTTCATGGTCAAGTAGGATATGGCACAACATTGTAAGATAAGTAGGCGTGTCAAAAACAATTTCTTTCGATGAATAATACACTGAATTAATTTAGTTTCCCACTGAAAAATGAAGTTTTTAGTATTTTTTAATAAACTCGCTCCCAACTGCAGCGATCTATTGAATATGTATGTAGATTCGATTCGTTTCCATGTCTGGCAACTACTGCTACACATCGCTTTTTATTAACAGTTGCATAGGTATACAAAAATAGCTAGTAGAAAGAAGCAGGATTATTCCTTGTATAAGTAGTATTTTCTATTAAGTCAATTTTTAAAAGTTTGGCAAATGATGTAAAAATTATATTTTTAGTATTTTTCTTTAAGTAATCCGACAATTAGGTCGGTTCCCTAAAAAAACGACGTATGAGATTAGATTAGATGGGCTTTTCGCTTATCTATTAACTACCTTCATATATTGATTTTAGTTGTTGAGTAAATTCTAACATTGTTGAAAAAACAATACGCCAAATATATCCATAATTCCAGAGAGGTTTAAATTTTTGTATTGGAAATTTTTTTTTTTTTGTCTAATTGTAACACCAGTTATCCAGAGAGAGTGTTGACGACGATCCATCGACTTATCGGCACAAAGGGATGCGTTTCAGAAATGCTCTTTCTTTTGTCATACAGAATATATCGTATGTATTAGTATTTTCAGTACAGAATTGAAAGAAGCTTCAGTAATAAATACAGTTCCTTACGTGAGCAAATTGATTCCAACTAAGCCAATTTTATGAAGACTAATATAACCTGTGATATTAGGGCTTGCAGTATATTACTAAAGACACGATCTTGTATCTGCATGAATCTTGTTACTTTAGAAACGGATTATTTTAGGCAGATGCCTTCGTCCTGCAACACACTATTTTCTGTTGTTAGTAGCCAATTTAAGTGGTTTGCAGATAGTTGTGAAATTATATTATTTTCAAATGTACTCTTTTGTCTGGATATGTAAAAAATTACCAAGGAAAAAGTATGTTTGAAAAAATAAAAATATTTAAGAATTCAAAAATTTCTTAGGACGACATGACTGTTAGAATACTCGGTTAACATGCATATGATCGTGGTTTCGAGCCCCGATACAGTCACCTACCATTATTTGAGTGGTAGTCATCTCGATGTGTCTGACGTACACTTCGAGTATTCGAGTAATGGGCAAGTCTAGTAACTTCTTCTCAAACTGACGTTCGTAATCGTCAGTGAGTCTAAAAGTAGGAAGCGTTTATGCTTACTGAATACAAAAAGAACACTCATTCCTTTTTCATTCATGAGATGCAAATGATTTTGTTGTTTTTTAACAGGATCGTAATTTTTCACAATTGTAGCTATTGGGTCATTTGGAACCTCAATTAGTAATACATCTGATCGGTAAAACATTTGTTGACATCCGTAATGCTTCAGAAGTTCTTAAATCTACATGGTGGCGCACCGATTATGCTACAAAAAGAAAACCAAATAATTTTTTTTAATCAAGTGTTTCATTTATTTCTTATTGTGTAGAAAATTCAATTTTATTTTATGTAACTAATTGGTTTTGAAGATGATAGACCGTAAATGACTTCCAAACTCGTTTACGAATATGCGACACATGATCATTGAGATCTGAAGGGTTGGACTCAGGATCGCCTCAATTATTGTTTTAATTGACTGATTTAATTCAGTCAAATTCCTTGATTTCACTTTGTACACCTCTTGTTTGATATAACCCCATAAAAACAAGTTTGGTACGGTCAGGTCAGATGAACTTGAGGTTTCTGGATATTAATTTGTTTGGGAATTTTCTTTGGCACCCCCACCATAATCGGTCTGGCTATTTGCGCAGCTGCTCCATTTTGTTAGGATTTTGCAGTTCTGGGCAAAAAACTCCTTTAATATCTTTAAATATCGGCCCCCATTGACAGATGACTCTCGACAGTAGCACGATTCGTCCCTCACCCTGTGGTTATATATAATAATTAGTATAAATGTTCCAAAATGTTGCTTTATCGAAGTGTTCACAAACTATATGAAACAATTTTTTCACGATAGTGTGTTTTCAAGATCACTGTTTTTCAAATAAAAAGGAAATAATAAGAAATTTAATATTCAGAGTTTAGACATATATCTCCGAAACTACTTATTCGGTTTCTGCCACAGCTTCACGCGGTGTATCGCCGACTTCTTCATGAAATCTACTGCTACTGCTCTGACCCATGATTGTAACTTAATATTTAATATGAGTTCGTTCCGCGTATTCATGAGCCTTCCACAGAAAACAGTAGTTCATTGAAAGCGTCTTGATAGTGATACGAGCGCAATTTTCTATACCTTATAAATTTCAAACCCCTAAAATATTTTTAACTATCTTTCTTAATGTGTTTGTACGAATACACTAAAACTTTGCCCGTTATAATTACTTCTTTCGCCTTGCAACTAGACGAGCTCATTATGCCAGTTTTGGTACCTCAAAACAAATCGGATGCTCAGACCATAATCAGTTCTTCGTCTATAAATTATACTTCGTAGGATTCATTATCCTTAATATTTTGTGGAGTATATCGTATCTTATGAATCTGAGTTTCCTTACTCATTATTGCTCCTCTCAAAATATGAAATAATATTTTGATCATGTTCAGGCTTCTAAGACGATAGTCTTATCCTAAACGTTTTGGCACGATTAAAACTGTGCGAACATTAAACACTAAATATTTTGGTATTAAATTACGGTGCAAGCCCGTTAAATTTCGCGAAGGGACACGAGTTTTTGATATTTATAAGTCAGTTCTCATAGCTAATTTAATTCAATTCTAATTTCAACAATGGTTTATACATTTACAAGATGTTTTGATGCCATAAATGTTTACTACATATTTGTGCAAAACAACATTTTTTAAACTTAAACTTAAAACAAAACAGTTTCAATAATAACGCATTCTTGCCAGTAACTTTACAGTTTTGGATATGATAATCTGCTTGAAAGAGTAAAATAGAGATTTTACACAAACAATTTTACAACTCCGCGCAATAAACTTAAGACACGAACTTGATTTAAATCAACGTTATTTAATAAAATAGACTTGAAGCAATTGTGGATAGTGAAAAATGTATATAATTTGGCAATTATTCCTACTGAAGAAATACAGGAGATCACTTTAGTCAGAATTTTTTTCGGCTAAAAACTAACAAATGCTGGCCTTCCAATGAAATCCCATTTTTTTGTATTTCTGCAAATGGACAACGACTACGGAGGAATTCCATATTTTCCTTAATTGTACTCATTATACATACTGTATTATTAATGACATTGCACGCGACACAAAAATTTACAATATTATAATATTATATTACAAAATACTTGAAAAACGTTCTTAACTTATGCTTTTTCGTGTTATTCTTTCGCTTATCCAGCTCAGCAAGAGCTTTAATTACAAAAAATTTCTTTGTTAACCAAAACAACCTTGTCGTGCAAAAGTCCTTGAAAAATATGTCCTTTGCATGTTGTGCTAACCCTCAGGCGGTAAAAAATGCCAACAAAAAAAAAAATAAAACATCCAGAAATTGCAAGTAAGAAAACAAGTAAGACCAGACATAAATATTTACATGCAGCGTAAAAACTACTCAAAAAGTCAACGCTTATGACCAAAGGCTATGTAATGAAATTGAAAGTTTGAAATCAATTCGATGCTTGCAATCCAGTTTCTGGTATTTTCTTCTTTCCATTTCATTTCTCTTCAGTCGTGTTAGCCTTTGGAGCCCTATTTGTTGCTGTATCAACCAATACAACACTTCTGGTGTTGAACTCGATATTCTGTTTCAAACTGTTTCGCTCACCTACTTGTGGCTGTTGTGACAAATGAAATGTTAGCAATGGAGAATTTTTTTGAACAGGTGTGAAAAAATCGAGGGAATAACAAAATATGCGTATGTAGGTAACTTCAGACGGCTTATCGATTCATTGGAAACATTGGAACTCCATCACATCTTTTCACGGTTTGAATGTCTCTGAGGCAAAAGAAGAAATTCTTGTTTTCTGTGAACAGAGACAATGATGTTCGGGGGAAACTTAAAACTTGTCATTTACTTATTTAATTATCCACAAAAGTTTATAATGATAATATGGCACACAGTCACACACACGCGTTATGAAAATATGTCTTCAGTACACAGTGCGGCAGTTTTGAATTATAATAAATCGGATTTTTTTTTGTCATTGGATGTAAGAAAATGTGTAATACTCGTACATGAGAGGAGGCAAAGTCTTAGATAACACCTTAATAAGAAATTGGTTTTGAGAACGTTCTATCTCAGTTGGGCCATGTTTGTCTTGCCCGCTGGCAGCCTAGCTAGATAAATGACAGACTGGTGGACATGGTAACTCAAGTAAATAATGTATAGTAAAACGATTTTAACGATCATTTTCATCATGATCTGAGATTGAAAATGGAATTCAAAATCACAGTTCAGATATAAATCACATTCGTATCCTCAATTCTGGGGGGTTACTCTGTATTGCGATGCGAAAGCAGGTACGATGCGCAAGGTAAATGCGATAAGTGCACAACTTGGTACTCTGTATCGATTACGCAAACGCTTTCCCAAAATAATTTGAAAAAGGAGCAACACTGGCACCTTAAAATAAACAAAAAGCGAAAATCACAAAATGAAACGTCAAAACTTGTAAACAAAAACATTTTAAATAAATGTGCATGTCGTGTTTTTTATTAAAAATAAATTAATATAAAATAAAAAAATAGTGATGGATTCAGTGGCGTTATGGCTGGAAGAAGAAAATGAACATGTTACAAGAAGAATTCTTAGAGATAGATCAGATGTACTCTACTTAAATAACCACAGGCAACCAAGCAACTATTTTTGACTGGGCGCGGCGATTCACTTATTGCACAATCATTTTCATTTTTCAAAGATGATAAAACTTCTTCTGCAAGCTCATTGCTTCCTGAAACATCATGAATTGCACTACTTGTGCCAAAGCACTTCGATGTTGGCAGCCCGTTGATGGCTTCTTCCATAGAGGCAAGAGGGCAATATTGCGATACACCACAGCCTGTACTAGCAATGCCCATTTTATTTCTACGCATCTTAACCTTCGTATGTGTTTTTAGGTCAGACCAAACCTGATGTAAACACATATATCACAAACATATATCAAAATACATAAATATAGTACGTTACTTTTTTCCATCCAGCTACATCACTCATTGGAGGTCCATTTGAATTGAGATCGTCCGCCAGTTTTACCCATAAATTGTTGGCGCGTTGTTTGGCATTTCCACAATGTAGCTGTCCTTTGGCCAAATCGCTGTGTTGCAGCACAAAATCAGCTAAGATTTCAAATTGCCGTTGTTGAGTTTGCAACTTTTTCGGCTTTTCCCTAAAAAATAATAATTTAGTTATAAATATAAAAATTTATTTTTTTACTTACATGATTCGGTTTCTTTGCGTTTAGTATTTTGTTAGCGCAAAATATTTGCGCTTAAACAAAGATTTTGACATACGCTTTCTTATTACAGAATGCGGTGATGCCAGATTTGCGAAAAGGGAAAAAATTAGATGCGAAAGGAACATACGAAAACGCGGTAAAGAGTGCCAAGTGTTCGACTAGCTACTATTTTTCTTTCGCATCGCAATACAGAGTAACCCCCCTGGATTAGTAAACTAGATTTGCATAAAATTTGGCAGGCCTTAATACGTCGCATAATTTGATATTGAGAAAATGTCAACTTCTCATTCAGATACCCCTCAAATAAATGACGCAAACTCTAAATTATTGTTTATAGTTCTTATTTCTATTTTTAATAACCAGAAAAAAACATTTAAAGTCTTCCAATCTATAGTGTTTCAAGACTGTTAAAGTTGGTTATTGGTATGTCCGCTTGTCTGACTGTTAGATACGGTAATTGTCGTGAATTTTATGAATCTTAAAATTAGTTAAAACCTAACAGATCATGACCGCTAAGCCAGATCGTGACCCCTACCAAAAATCTAAAATAAAAAAATTGAAAAAATGAGCCATATTGATTAATATGTTAATGCGTCGAAATTCAATCCTTTGATTCCAATTTCAAATTTGTATGTTGCAAAAGAGGAACATTTTTCAAAAGTGGACCTATTAACTGATGTAATCGACATATTCTTTCGTTTATATCCCATACTCTATTGTGCTAAATATAAATATGCTTTGGTAAACAACAAATTTAGTGGATTCAGGTCTAAAAGTGGAAATGGACAGCTTTGGTAAACCCGTTCTAGAAAACTCCACACAATTTACCAATTTGCCAAAATTCAAATTTTCTTCTTTAAGTCATGATTGTCGGGCTGCAGTTGCCCAATTTTTGTTCATTGTATTACCTCAGTATACTTGGAATAATTTGATAAATTTGTTCGGATAATTATGCCTCTTCTCAAATAAGTTTTTCTCTTTTAATCCATACAATCTTACGTTCATACATTTTATTCAATCGCGCTAAATTCAGACTAATGAAGCGCTTGGTAAATTTAGATCT
Organism: Philornis downsi; assembly: GCA_019455685.1. Taxonomy (NCBI): domain Eukaryota; kingdom Metazoa; phylum Arthropoda; class Insecta; order Diptera; family Muscidae; genus Philornis; species Philornis downsi. The sequence continues at coordinate 1,246,334 of JAHXMU010000075.1, forward strand.
GAGAATGAAAATGCATTTGCATTGCACAACCTTTTGGTACTTCCTATAAAACTGAACAATATATAGTTGGTAGGCTGCAGTAATCTGAAATGTTGTCCAGGCACCTTTTATACACCTGACTGATTTAACGCTATTATTCTTAGTTTCATAACAATCATAGTTTCATTTCATTAAATTCAATCAAGCTTTGTTTATATCATATATATATATATATATATAGGGACTTTATTGCCCTGCACCTTTTTCTTTACTATTTATAAGCGGAAGGCTTCGGTAAGTTCGAATTTTACTTTCTTATTTTGCGTTGAGTCTGAGCATCTGGATAGAAACTGAACGACTTATAACGCCTCTTTTGCACCTCTGCAGACTTTTGTACCAACGGTAAAGAACATTTGGCGAAAGTTTCACCAGGCAGTTCACTTATCTGAAATTTCACTGTAATCGCAAAATCTAAAACAAAATAGTAATCGCCTATATTTTATGGAAGCGCCAATTCGGGGAATTTTTTTTTAATTACTCAACACATCTGGTGACAGTAGAATAGTTCGTTTCAATCCTTCTGGTATGCTCCAGCACATCTGGTGATAGTGGGACAGTTTGTTTCAATACTTCTGGTATGATGAAACAAACATTTGACACTTTTTTAAATGCCTGAACAAATCTGTCAATACTGAAACCTTGAAAGCGGTAATTCCGTATACCTTCACCTAAAGGAATGAAGATATACGAGTATATTGTTTAATTGGACGAAAATACATCACCCAGAAGGAAGCGTTTATAGTGTCTTTGATCAGCTATCTGATCATCCATCATTTGATCATTCAGTGTAACTGACTATAACCACAATAACTGTCGTGGTAGTTGATTTTCAGCAATCGGCATAACTCCTCTATCGTAGACTACAGTAATTCAATTTTTTTTCCATTACAATGTTTTATGCTGCTTGGCAGAATTTGAAAAATTGAGCGTTTAACCATGCCCATTCCAGAATCTGCAATACAAGTGACCGATTTACCCTATCTTAGGTACACATTTTTTATTTAGTTGCACTAAATTTATTCAAATTTGACACATGTTGAACGTTTGTCCAAACAGGGACTTAGCATATAAACGATATTTTCCAAGCAAATTGTCCGATTTTTCCAAATTCAATCTTTCATCTATAATTTCTAATTACGAGACTGCACTAGTTTAGATGTTTGCAGAATGTATTGATAGTAATAATTTATAAGCAACGACTTCAGAAAGTTCTAATTTCGATAATTTTATGTTGCTCTAATTTAGGATATTTATAATAAGAAGCCGCCTCTTCTGACACCGTTGACATCTTTGTAGTTCTCCCTACTGAAATTTCTGTACTGGTCCGAAAATAAACTATATGTGGAAAATTACTATAAACAATTTTTTTCGAATTTCAAGAAAGTTGTCAGTCAAAATCTGCAACTGAACGAACTAACCATCATATTTACATGCAATGCAGGTGTCACTTTAATCATGCTGTTATACTTTGTGAATGCAATTTAGACTCAGCGGATACCTTGGGATACATCGCAGGATTGACTTAAGGACTACTAATCGATTATGTTCGTCAGACATATCGAAGTAATCGATGGTTAAAGAAAAACTATGATGGTCGTCGGCACTCTAATCCAGGATCATTTGTATTACAGATGCATCTTCTCACGACCGACATGGATGATATTTATCAGGCTTTTCCGCGGCTTTAATAGCCCATTTTTTTCATTTTAGCAAATTGCACGTAGTTGTCTAGTTGTAAACGATGTTAATTAAATGCGGATTATAAAATTAATTTTCTTTTTTGATCTGTTCTAATGCATTGTCCGTATTGGTTAGTCAAAATTATCAGTTATTTCAGAAAGGTGTAGCATTTTTTATGACTCGTCAGATGTTTTTTTTTTACTTTTCCTTCTAAATAATTTGGTTGTTATTTATATGAAAAATTAAAAATTTTATTTTGAAAATTCAAGCATTCTCTTACAATGTGTGATGTTTAAGTCTAGCTAAAACCATTTTACAATCTAATAACTGAGAATCCATTGTTATAAAAATTCTAATAGCCATTCTGGCTCCTGCTCCTCAATGTTTAAGTCATAAAAATTTCACTTCCTCAACAAAAATCCGTCATGTCACACACTGTGCAACATTTTGAGTTGCTTTTGTCTGCCCAGTAAAATAGTGGAGTGCGATCGAACGCATATCAGCAACAATTATTCATTACAATGTCATGCGTAATATTATGATATTATGGATTTTTTTCTTCTCGCTTCTCTCGGCTATTATTTTTACCGCTTATATCTGGCCCGGTGGCTGCCTCAAGACCTGATGTCCTATGGATGTAATTATTAAATTGTGTTACTGCTACCCTCGCCGCTTATTTCTCCCTTCATACAGATTGTAGTTGTCTGTGGTCAACTGATCAATTGTTATGTTTTAACCACTTTTCTTTAAATTAGGGCACGCTTCTGCGGCTTTTTAAAGCTGTCGTTTTATGGTCATAACTGCTCATGCGTAAAGATCTACCTACGAATGCACATATCGTATGCTAAAACATACATACGGTATTGCATTGAGGACATGCACTACGTTTGTAACCCAAAGCTATATGTGGATGTACTTTGTTGATATTATGGGCTGCCCCAAAGTGAAAATATATTGTAAAGATATTGAATACATATGGTTTTTGCGAAGAACAATCAGTAATATTCGCGAGGAAGTGTGCTAGTGAAATAAAAATGTCTTGATAAGTAATAATTTTGTATCAATAAATTGGCAAAACAAATACCACTTATGGGAAATCCATATAAAAGAAAATGAGATCACTGAAATTGAAAGTTACATTTATGAGTATTCTTTGAAAGAAATTACAAAAGGTACGAGTGAAATCAACCGAAAGAATTATAGACGGAATTGCCATTAAAATAGGAAAAAAAGCAAGGGTTTTGTTTCTTGTTCAATATAAATGTTATGTTATGTACCAGTAAAACTGGTAATTCAGTTCATCATATCAGTTCTTCTCAAAAAAAAACACAAATTTTTTGTGTCTTGCAATATGACTCAGAAAATATTGAAACTTAAATTTGCTGTATAGGCAATCAAACAGTTCCCGAAACAATAATTATTTATGCCACCTCAAAAACTAGTCAAATAAGCAAGAACTTCTTAACAGTGTTTCATTATAATACAACCAACAAAGTAGGAGAAAATATTGAATATTTCTTGATAATCTTTGATTGAATGATTTTTATTGGTTTTTCATAAAAACTCTGAAACCATTCTTCACATTAATCATTACCTACGTTTAATAATGAAAATAAAAGTATATCTTTTCGATCTTAAGAGGCAGATTGTTCTACATACTGTGCTTTATGATATCCGTCAACGTAAAATTTGGTGAAAGTCATGTTTACGTAGGATTATCCATTTAGTAGTCTCAAATCTGTCAGCTGTTAAATACGAGTGCCTGTCTTCTGAAGTGTTATTTATTTAATGAAAGATTTCCAATTACGAATACGGATCATTTAACAACCGAAGGACTCATAAAAATAGTTACTATACAACTACTACTCACCTACTACTTACTACAGAAGTGGTGAAAATTGACACTTTTCGTGATTTACGGGGTGGTTTTGGTCGTCATAATCGCCCTACTGTGCAAGGAATTGGCAAGATAACAAGGAAATTTGAAGAGACCGGAAGCGTTACAGATGGGGTTCGCTTGAGTTAGTGAAAGTGTGTTCGATAATATGAATTTGAATTCAGAGCGCTATGGCCGTATGATAACCGACTTTTTTGTCCTGCAATTAACAATTATGAGCTGGACGATATGCGGTTTCAACAAGACTGCCACAAGCCATACGATCTGAAACGAGTTGGAGGATTTCATTGGGCGTCGAGATTTTCAGGTTTCAATCATTTCTTTTTCTCGAGTCCTGGTATTGGAGCTTCCATGAAGATTTAATCACATTGGAAATGTTGCACAAATTAGTCGAAGGTTTTATCACATCTAAATTATTAAAGACTTAATAATAAATCAACTTCCATTTCATTATAACGGACTCTTCTTCGTTATTTCGCTTTACTAATATTTCATTTCTTTTATTTCTCTCTTTGCAGGTATGTGCGTTTTTAAATACTTGTAAGTTATAATATTGGATTAGTAAGGTTTGTGCATAATATTACATATTAATTAATATTGGATTTGACAATGCTTCCCTATGCAATTAGTATTCAGTTACATTATGTTTATCTAATTACTAAGTCGTTGACTGGAGTCCTTTTACATGTTTTTAATTACTTTAGTTTCTTAAGTTTTAGGTACTTTTCATACTTTTACCATGTATCTTGAAAAATTTGCTTTTTCCGATACTTTAATCTGTGTGCGGGAACTTTTGCCATGGTTTTTATTATACACTTTTTACCTATTAGATTGTTCCGAAAGTTCGTTCGGTTAGTTCGTTAGTTTACCATACGTCACTTCTCATGACGCAAAGTTCCTTCAAACACTATCATAACTTCCTCCCATCCCTTCTCTAAACGTTTTACTATTGTTCACTTGTGTTCTCATTATAGTCGTGACGTAAACGAAAAAGAGCATTTTAGCGATATTATGCTATATTATTTCCGAAAAGGAAAAAACGGCTACTGAAGACAGCAGAAAAATAAAGTCTGTTTATCAAGAAAACGGACCAAATGAATGAACTTGCTGGAAATGGTTTAAAAGCAGCGGATGCTCCCAGGTCAGGATGACCAAAAGAAATTGTTTCCGAGGAGGTCAAAGATTTAATTATTGTTAATCACCGTGCAACAGTTAGGGAAATAGCTGAAATAACCAAACAATCTGTCTCAACACTGGGTAACTCACTCTCTCACCAAGGCATTACACTCCCTTGCTGACTCGCCAGAAACTGTAAGAGCTTGGGTGGGAAGTTTTACCTCACCCACGGTACTCCCCAGACCCGTCCGCCTATCACCTATTTCGCAGTGTATGAACGCTTTTTTCCAGTAAAACCACGCGAGTTTTATGAGAGAGAAATTAAAAAGCCAGGTTTGAAGAAATTATTAAAAAAGGGGGAAATTATATAATAGATTGAAACAATTGTTTTCTTGTATATACTCGCACATTCGTAAATATCCTTATTTTAAAAACCGAACGAACTTTCCGAACCACCTGATATACGAGTATTATCGTATTATGTTTCTTGAAAAAAGATTCCATACAATACTATTTTCTGAACATGGTCTTCAAAAGTTGCGATTTTATCGACATGTTGTTCTTGTCCAGTTTTGTTATCCTCTATATAAATATCAATATTTTCGGTTAATAGACATAGTTTTATCTAACTTGTACCTTATAAAGCTGTCAACCAGTTATCCAATTGATACTTTTTCTAGGTCCATACAAAGTTCACTGTCATATACTTGACCAGTCAGACATATATACAAATTTCATAAGAGCATTATTTTATGTCTTCGACGAAATAAAATAAGAGAAATATTTAGTTCCTCAGTACAAAATTTTCTACATATTAAAGGCAGGGCTTAAATTGTCAGCACGCATTTTTGGCAATTGTTAATTAGGCTTTCGTACCAGATTAAATTAATGATTGGTAAAATTTGAAAAAATCGGGCGAATAAGTATGTCGTCTCTGATACCTCTCATACAAGCTACTTAATTGTACCCATATAGTATTTTCAGATTCATATCTTTTATTTGATTGTGCTAAATTCAATATAATTTACCACTCGTTAGAGAAATCGTAATTAGATAGCATTGCTGTGTCTCGAAGGGGGGTACCACAAATGCGAATTAGTCGATTTCACAATAAAAAAATCAATGATCCATGTATAATTTCTATGAAAAAAATTATAATGTTGCTTATTTTATTGTGCTCTAGTTGACAGTGTTTTTTAAGAATCTGAAAACATACCGAGCTTCTTCTGACACTATTATAGTTTTGCACCAACGCAAATGACGTCTGAAATTCCTACAGAGCTAGGCAATCGAAGCGTTTCCAACTTCATGCTGCTGTAGCAATTAAATTACTAATGACCGCGGCCTCATTTTTTGATTAGCCCCAGTCTGGTATGTTTACAAGGTTTCAACAAAAGTTATCTAAATATGGGGTTTCCATTATTCTCTATGAAAACTAAATTTAAATAAAACCCACATAAAGCTATGATTTCGATGAAACTTTTGTTTCATTATAATGCTTGGTCCTTGTCGTTATGTACTAAATACAATGTTATTTAAATGCTCGCCTCTGGATAGGTTGCAGCAGTGGATCATTTTAAGGCAGTTTTCGAAAAACTACAGACCAGTGACATGTCCAGGCCATAATGCCAAACAAACAGTCACTTTTTCCGGATGCAATGGCTTTTCCACAATCACTTCTGGGTTCTTTGATCCTCATATGCGACAATTTTCCTTGTTGGCGTAACCACCAAGTGAGAAATGAGCTTCATCGCTGAAGAAAATTTTGTTCAATTGAAAGCCAGAGTTTGAATCACAATTTTTGTTGTAATTTTTAACTGTTTTTACTCGTTCTTCGGTTATTAAATGATCCATATTCGTAAATGGAATATCGAAAAGCGAAATCGCCAGAAATGGTTCGAGAAGTAAAGTCCGGAATTTAAAGTAGTACGTGAAAAATCGCAGTTCAAATTAGCGAAAATTTTCGATGTGTGTACTCGTAGCAATGGGGCGCATATTAAAAAATTGACCACAATGGAAGCCCTATAAAATACAAAAAGAACATTGGTTACCACCTGCACAAAGGACTGTTCGTCTAGCAAGGGCAAAGATGTTAAAATTCTTGGATATTGGTAGTCAATTTAAAAATTTGGTCTTTTCTGATGAAAAAATGTTTACGATTTAACAATATATAAACAAACGAAACGATCATGTAGGTTACATTGTAAATAAAAAAAGTAATTTAAATATCACTGCTAATTGTATTGCTAAAGTAAGCGTCTACATCAATAATGGTTTGGGCGACGGTAAACAAATCTATCGTTAAAAGGTTTGAAACGGTGCTTTGTTACTTTGGGCACTTAAAAAGTCGGTGAAAACCTTTGAGCGTATCAACAACACTCGGCATAATCTCAAAAAATCCGCGAAACTCGACGTTTTCACAAGAAAAAGTTCGCAGTTTCCATTCTTTACAACAATGCCAGCCATATTTCCAGTATTTAAGTCCAATGGATTGTTCAATATGATCCATTTTGAAGGCCAAAGTGTCAACTAAAAAATATAAGATAGTCAACGCCTTAAAAATTGCTCTTCGCCGATAATGAGACAAAAAACCACCAGGCCACATTCATGTACCGTGTGAAGCCTTCTCGGACACTGTCCGCGCTTAGATTAGGTACATCGAACAATATCTTCTTTAATAATATCTTATTTAGAAATGTTTTCACAATAATAAATTAAAGTTTCCAAATAAAAATAATCAAACATCATTTTTAGTTCGTGAATTTTCGAAACCTGAAGCATGTACATATATTGGTTTTATACTTGTTTTATCTTTCCGCATATCATAGCCATAGGAAACGTTCATAAAATGCATTCTTTCAGATTTGTAAGTCAAATCTGAAGTACTTTTCCAAGCATTTTTCTAAGACTATTGCGCAAAGTTTATTGTTAATAAATACATCTTGAAATAGTCATCATCAGCGAGGGTGGTCTTTATTAATACGAGTATCTTAACTATTCCTGTGTCCTTAACATTTGCTCTGATAGAAAATATCCCACTCTTTGACCGCACATATTTATGTTTTGTATTCTCAGCAAATACACTCACATTCTATTCTATATTTGCCGAATGAAGTTGTTAAATTGATAGCACTTTCTTTTATCCTTTCCACAGCTATAAACGCTTCAAGCAATTAGATAACATTGACAGCAATATTAAACTCGCCACGACACACAGACTTAGAGTGATATCTCATTTCTGCCACAGAGTGTAGAAAGCAAGAACCAGAAATGAAACGGTGAAAATACTTGCCTCCTGCAAGCAGGTACAACAGCAAACCAAGTGCATGCAACCATTCATTCATGCATGCAACATGTTTTATCTAATGTCTGGCACATTCGCATGCAATGTGAGTCCATAATCTACGAAAACTGTCATTACAGTTCATTGATAATCGTTTTCTGTTTGGAATTTCTGTGAAATGTCGTCCACTCTGCGATGAAAAAAAGTGAAAACCCGCAAAAGGCAAACAAAACAAAAAAAAAGGAAAAGGTTTAAAGGAAGGACTGATTATCGGAAATGACCACAAATATGATAGTGGTACTGACCATTGATAGGCTTTCCTGCCAGTGCCAACCCGGAATGAATGAAAACCAGACGACTTTATGGTTTAATTAAAAGGATATTCGTGTAAATAATTATCACTTAATGATAGTACAATTTTATTATTCTTTCTTTTTTTTTTTGTCATGGGAAGCAAAGAAACCCAAGAAATATAAAAAAGGCTTACTACCTCAACAATGGTTGTATAATCAATTCGTAAAAATAATGGATTTGTTACTCAGTTTTGTTAACAATCTTAAAGACTTTGTGTACTTGATATGATTTTTTGGGTTCGGATATCAGAGAAACATACCTCATGATTGACAATACATGTGCAATTTTAAATTCAGTCAAACAGAAACTAAGTATTCAGGAGAAATATAAGATATTTGTGCGATTGAACTTCTTATTTTGCGCATGTGCTAGAACGAACGCTTTACTTGAACTATTAACTCTTAACATCGCTTGGAGTTGAAGACATTAAATAAGCCATGCTATGCGTCTTAGTTAAATAATTTAGTTATGTCGTTAAAGCTTTATAATACAATCAAATATAATAATCAAAATTCTATTCGTATTATTGTAGATTCCTCCAAAAACTTTAAGATATTCAAATCTTCTATGCTCAAGTTGTTGTGAAAAGTGCTGTTCACACTGTAATGAAAAATCATCTTTCAAATACATACGGTTGGCGTGTTGAGTTATACAAGATATATCATTCGAAGATCAGCTGTGTTTAAAAAAGACCTTTGCTAAATACGAGTATGTTTGAAAACAAATTTCCATCAATTGGCTAAATACATAAACTAATTCGTGGTCAATGATAAAGGTGTTGTGTGTAGCAGTTACAGAAACATCAATTTTTGTGGAAATACAAGAAATATTACTTGCATTTTGTTGCTTACTTATACCTGTGAAAGTATTCCCAACTGAAACTTTCTAGCGTACTACCTGCTACCTGTAAATCCCGGTAACATCATAAACTTGCATCGTATGTGGAAGTAAAAATTTCCTTTGATCTAAACACTAAGCAGTACAAGTGAATAACATTTATGCAGAATGTATTTATTTAGGCTATGGTAGAACGAAATCCATTATAGTTTTTATTTATTTAGCATAATTAGAATGGTCCAATATGGTGCAAATATGCACCGTTCTGTTCGACAATCTGTTGCCATTTTTAGGTTATTCCATTATGCTTCTCTCATAGAAACCTTCATCCTATTGGCATAAAAACTGTGACAGTTGATTTTCATAAGCTTTTCTTGAGACATATTTTCTCCCAGGAAACTTATTCACCGTAGACAGGAACCGGTGGTGATCGCTTGGTGCCAGGTGTGGACTATAAGGTGGATACATAAAAACTTTCTCTCCCTCCTACCAACCAAACTACCGGAGTTTCTTGCGCATCGCTATCGGTACGTTTGGCTTGCGTTATTCTGATGGAACACAATTCCTTTCAGGCGATTCAATTGTTGAGAGCTTGGCCTCGGGGTTCAGCTCATAGTAAATGATTCCCTCACAATCTCACCAAACACAAAGCAAATCCTCCCCGACCGTCAATTCTGGCTTGGCCACCATTTGCGCCTGTTCACCGCGATTCGACCACGATCGTTTTTATTTTACGTCGTGGCAATTGACCCACTTTCCATCCGCTTATATAGTGGATCGATTTTGTTGTGTTTCAGCAGCGATTCACATGCCGATGGAAATTTGGCCCATGAGCATTTTAGCGTTAACTCTGTGTGTTACCCATACGTTGCGATTGTTTTTGTATCCAACCTTGTACCAGTGATTCCAAATGGTTTTTTGTGCTAAGCGTATTTCGTCGACAGGAGAGGCAATGAACTTTTATGGAAAATTTTGCCAATTGCATTTCCAGAATGGAATCAACAAAACCAAAATTGCGCATGAATGGCGGTTGCAGTACCAGATCCGTAAACATTATTACGTTTTCGCCTCTATAGAAGAAAACCTTAAATAAAGTTTATTTTCTCTTTGCTGGAGTCCATCTTTGGATTGTGGTCAAACTATATTGATTAGTGATAAAACTCTCCGAGTAATTTGTTGAGTATGAAATTTCATGTTTTTAATATCGTCTAGCATAACCCGATCGCACTTATACAATGCCAGATATAGGTTACTAAAACCATCTAATGGAAAATTAATCCATTTCTTTTTACTGTATCTTATATATGTATATAACAGCATTCGTTCGATCGTACACTAAAACTGAAGATATTGATGGGACTCATTTACAAGCCAGAGCTTGAAAAAAAGGGAACAATTTTCTATCGGCCAGGTTAAGTTTTCAGATAGGACTCTGCAAGTGTAACAGGGACTTCACAGTGTTGCGTGTTGTGTTGGTGTACTCGTTACTTGGAAAAAAACACTTCTTATGTTGTCAAAATCACGTTCTCCCCTTGATTGAGAACATTGTAGCACGATCAGAAAGATTAACAAATTATGATTACATGTGTAGATTATTTCCTACAGGCTCGGAGATAAGTGCTTTACAAACAATTGTTCTTTATTTTATTTTTTGCAAAAAGCATCAGATTTATGAAATGAAAAAAATTATTGTGATATACGTTGTTAAATGCGTGATTATTTCCCTTTTTATACCTTAAAGTCATTTGATGTGCAGTAAAGTGTAACGCCCAGATGAAGGATTTTTAAATGTTTCACGATTTTTGAAACCGCTTGTCTATGTTTTTGTCTGACTAGCCAGCTGGGCGGTTGACATTACAACTTTAATAAATTTGCAACAACTTAATATTTCGCCAGATTTTTGCAGGGTTTAAAAAATGAGCCATATTGGAGCTCTCTTTCTGGTATTCCCATGCAAATTGACCGATTTACCTAAATTCAACAACAATTTCGTTGACCGTGTTGCATTAGTATTCTTTGCAAAATTTTAGAAAGTCGACCGATTATCTATGTCCATTCTGGTAGCGCTTATACAAGTGTTTGGTTTGAATCATAGATTCTTTATTTTCACAATTTTATATATTTATATATTCATACATCGAGCGGTAAACTTAGCTCTGAAAATAAAAATGGACCGCATCGTTACAATCTTTGTCAATTAGTACTTTGTCAACAGTAACTCACATTTTTGTTCATTATAATGCTTTATAATTCTTGGAAAAATTTGAAAAAAAGAATAGGTAACTCCCTCCTCGTTCAGTTGTATTTAATGCAGGTGTAAGAGCGAATGTCATTCTTAAAACCTTTTAACATATTGATCCATTTTGCTGCTTGGCATATACCTCCGGTCCTTTCCATGCGAAAGGCGGATTTATCACATTTGTTTCTGCATTCATATTTTACACTAAATTGTACTAAATGCAACAACAAGTTATACACATCAAGCACCTGACAAATTAGAGCTGAAAATGAAGAGGGCAAAATCGTCGTGTCCTTCAAGCACCTATGAATCGAAGTGGTATAAAAAACTTTTTTACATACATCAATTTCAGACCTTTAGCATTAAATTGGTACGCTGAGCTAATGAAAAATGTATCAAACTTTAAAGTAGAGGAACGCGCTATGCTTTAAACGTTAGTTTTCTAAATTTATTCTGCAAATCATCTTTAGTAAGCAGTCTCTTTAAAATTTCACTTTTACAACATTGTTATCCCATAAATGCCATATCGAAAACTTAGGATTACAAACTTAGTATAACTTCGAGGCTGTTAACAGATTGCAATTTATTTCAATATTGGCTTGAATCTATCATAGAAAGTTTTTTAATTCATTATACGAGGATTTCTTCATAGTGATTATGTCGGCCTAACAAAGAAGGCGCACAAAAGTTGAGAACAATTTTCCTTATTTTTCAACATAATCTTCTTTTAACTCGATACACTTTTCCCAGCGATATTCAATAGCTTCTATACTCTGTTTTTAGTAAGAACTGTCGAACTACGTAAAATAAAATAGCATTCAAAAGCAGACTTTACCTCTCCGTTGTTGGCAAATCTTTTACCACCGAACCATTTTTTAAACTTTGAAAATAGAAAATAGTCCGAGGGAGCTAAATCTGGCGAATAAGTTGCGTGATGAAGCGATTCAAACTTAAATCCATTAATTTTGGCCATCGCAATAGTGAATGTGTGAACTGGGGCATTGTCTTCATACAACAACACTTTCTTTTTAGTCAAATGCGGCCTTTTTCCATAATTTAATAAATTAACCGCTGCAATAAATTAGCATAATATGCGCCGTTGATGGTTTTTTCCGTTCTGAACATTACCTAAAAAAGTAATCCTAGTGCATTCCAAAAAACAGACTATTATTAAAATTAAAATTCGGCTTTATTGCGGTGAAGCATCGCCATAAACTCTACTGAAACATATTCACGATTTCGTTTTTGCTCTGTTGAAAGAGGGCGGGGCACCCATCTTGCCACCCTTCGTTTAAATTCTGCTACCCAATATTATACAGTCACAAAAGAAGGAATAGACTCCCCCAGAGTAGAATCTAGATTGGTCTTAATGTTGCTTGGACTGAGACCTTTCAAATGAAAATATTGAATTACAAAACGACGATCAATTTTTTCTATGTTTAGAAATTCACTGAGATCGTTTACTTTTGAAGGTTCAAAAAAAAAAAAGAAAAAAAACTAAGTAACGTGGCGCCGTGAAACTTAAAACATATGTTTTTTAAGATTGCCACTCTTCATCAAGATAATTTTTTTCAAACTACTGGCACCATCTATACGTCAAGTCGGGTAGTTTTTGAACCGCCCTCATATATATAGGTATATCTATCTTAAGTACAATCAAGTGTATGGAATTTTCTCCCCTATGTTGCCGTCTGCACAACTGACTTACATACGTTTTTAACTAATGTCCTTTTGCATTGATCCAAAAATGCGCAGACAGTCATTCTGTTGCTATACGTTTGACAAAAATATAAATTAAGATAGTTTATGAATTAGGGGTTATTGGGTGAAAATTAAATGTCGATGGGTCGACCATTTCTGTTTAGGTACTTATAGAGGCGTGGCAATGTTTTTCATTTTCATTCACAGCATGAATATGAAGCTAAAAATATGTGGTTTAGATAAGTTATTTATATGGAGGGTAACAGAATGGCCATGGTTAATTGTTCGCAATCCACTTTTCATATTCTGCCAAGTAAAGGGCGGAGCACAAATTGCAATACAATAAGAAATTCATGTAGCTTTTTTTTATATCAATGTATTTTACCTTTTTTTTTTCTTTTGCATAGAAAATTCAATTTTATTTTATACAATTAATTGATTTTGAAGATGATATCCGACATCTGAATTATTCATTGAGGGTAAAAATCGATATCGCCTCAATTATTTTTTTTTAATGGATTACTTTAATGCAGTCAAATTCCTTGATTTCATTTTGTACACTTCTTGCTTGACATAACCAAAAAAAAAAAGTCTGGTGTCAGGTGACAATGGTGGCCAGCGGAGAATGGAGTTTCTGGATATTAATTTGTTTGGGAATTTTCGTTGGAGCTCCTCCATAACCGATCTGGCTATGTGTGCAATTGCTCCATCTTGCTGGAATCAAATGTTGTTGAAACGGATTCGGCGCAGTTGTGGGTAAAAAACTCCTTCAACATCTTTAAATAACGGCCACCAAAAACGGGCACCAACATTTTGTGTTGGTAGCACGATTCATGCGCCACTCTGTATTTTAAGGCAATACAATGGACAAAGTTTTGGTTGATACAATTACCATAAGCGGCTGGCCGACAATTACAATTTCCGGCTACAAATTGCCAAAATATTAGACTATGCAAGTTGTAAGATGACAGTTATTGTTTCTATCAGCTAGTCAGCCAGATAGACGATCCTCTGTCAGTTGACTTAGAAAGTCATGAAACACATTTGATCAAAAGATAAGGGATACTTTAGACGCTTCCTTCTGGCTGTTACTTTTTTGAGGTACCAAATATCAATGCGACCGGCATTGAAAGAGAGGTTAGAACACGCATCTATCGTTTATATGGTCGTGGGTTCGATCCCCGTAGCTTTTTTCCAAACAACAATATGATTCGTGGTGAAATGCATGATAAAGATTGTATTGCAATCTTTCATTCGTAACGGTTGCGCATAATTCTCTATAGTTCAAAAGGCCAAAAAACCGTCCCCTACTAATTGATTTGATTTCTGCAATTTTCCTGTTACAATTACACCAGAAAAGATATTCGCACTACGCACAAAAGTTGGCTTTTCGCCCTTGTTGCATACTGCAATAGTCTGATTCAAATCGAATAATAATATTGTTAATTTATTTGCAATCCACTTTTGGATATGTTAACATGTGTAAAACAATGAATAACAGCCTTTTGTCTTTTCTCACAACAACAAAATGATCCTGAAATCATTTAACCTCGATTTTCAGTTCGGCTGGCGTTGGTTGAATCTACCATTTAACTACAATTTATCATTCCAAAAACTGTTAATTCAACGGTAAAACCATTTTGCGCTTCACCTTTAAATCTTATATTCTTTTCGCCTGTCAACACGTGTGATTAAAACTTATTAAACGAATGACTCCCTACTGTTAAACTACCACAAAATGTTCATGACTGTGCATCCAACTATAATCTAAAGCTGAATCAACTCCCACTGGACGTAGAGAAGAGCGGCGTCCGTACGTATAACCAACGACTGAACAACGCCCGTCAGAAGTCTAAACAATTTACAACATTAACGTTGAAAACAAAAATAAAAACAGAGCAATAAGAACCGACAATGCTGGTTGGGTATCCTCCTTTGGCCAGAGCTAAAGTTCACTTTTAAGGTGTATTAAAAACAACAGCGGGTGTGCTTCGTAATTACACTTTAAAAAGTGAAATAAAGGCTGAAGCTGTGGCTACTTAAGCAGGGAGCCAACTAAAGCGATGGTGTAAGATAGGCAAGAGAGTTGTGGGAGGGAATTGTTTTACATCGTAAAATAATAATGGCTTACTGATATGTTTTCGTTTAATAAATATTTAGGGTATTTAGGTAATATTAAACATTTCCGCAGGCCATTTTATCAGTAAATACTAGAATAGTATTTAGAGTAAATGCAAAACAATTTTTCGAAACTAATGAAAGAATTCTAAGAACAGTTACTTATAATTGAATAGAATAAATTATATGTTTTTGTTTCGTTTTCATTATAATTAAATGGAAATTTTGGATTTTAACACAACACTTGCTACCCATATCCAAATGGCCATTTGTACTTACAGTTTCCAGAAGAAATAAGTTTGTGTGTCCAAAAAAAGTGGCAGCGAAACGCTGAAGAAAGAAGAAGATTTTGCAAATGTTCAATTTTCGTATATACATTTCGGCGAGTATAGCAATCCGCAATGCCGTGGATGAAGTACAGGGTGGCGCAAGAATCGTGCTGCTGTCAACTGTCAACAATTAATGGGGGCCATTTTTTAAAGATGTCAAAGGAGTTTTGTTTTACCCAGAACTGCGCCGACGTATGCGTTTCAACAGCATTTAGCTCCAGCGAGATGGAGCAACTGCACACATAGCCGGACAAAAAATTGCTAAACAAATTAATAACCAGAAACTTCACTTTTCTGTGACCCCTAAATGCCAGCTGACCTGACTGCACCAGGCTTTTTTATGGAGGAAATTCGACTGAATTGAAGCAGTTCATTAAAACAATAATTGAGGCGGCCCCGAATTCAGGCCGCAATGAATAATTTCTGATTAGCTATCACAAGTGCGTGAATGAGCATGGAGGTCATTTACAGTTTATAATCTTCAAAACTAATTAGTTACATAAAATAAAAATGAATTTTTTATACAAAGTAAATAAATTAATAATAACAATAAATAAATAAATAAAATACATTGATTGAAAAAAAATTTACTTTAATTTCTTATTGTAGTGCAATTGCTGCGCCACCTTGCATACCGACGTACGTCATTTTGAAGTATATTTTTAGTATTTTTCAACGGAGAGGTCATTAAAAATGCGCTCAAAGAAATTCACCAATTAAAGTGTATGAACAATTTTCCCGTGTTTTGCTTTTAAGTGATGAATACAATTTTAGAAATATTAAATATGAACCGATTTGTATTTCTTCTATAAATGCGTTTTTGTTTGTCTTTGTATACTTTTGTCGTATGACATATCCTTTCTACACGGACATCGACGATATATCATTTCAACATCAGATAAGCAGGCAAAAAAAAAACTCCTTCCCAAATATTCGTTCAATATAGAGCAATTATCATATTGTTTTTACTAACGATTAAATAGTAAAATTGTTAACTAAATTCAGCAAAATGTATAGTTTTCAAAAGGATAGTTTAATCCTATGTGATTGTGACATCTGGGGAGAGCAAAGTATCGACACATTGCCAAATAAGTAAGCGATCATATTGAATATTATGTTTTAGTATGGTAAATAAAACGTTCCACCATATACGGCGTAATCTATAAAAAAAGGCATATGGACTATTTCCTCCGATATCTGCCAACTAAACGCAAATCTTGCCCCAAAGCTGTTTGTGGGATATGTTTTTCCTAATATAGATTTCGCCGCGTTATGACAACTGCGACGCAGAGTCCATCAACTAATCGCCGTAATAGTAAGCATGTGAGAAATTCACTCTTGTCATAGCTCCCCTCTTATAGCGAAGAAAAGTATAGTTTAATAATTTTTAAAAGTAACGTACTGTACGAGAGCTATGATTTGGCTAATTTTCCTCTATATGCATGTGCTTTCACTTTCTTTTTCCCTTTTAATTAACTAACTGCAAAATTTGTGAACATGTGAATTTGTGTTTTTTTTTTTTTTGTTCTTTTATCAAAACAAGTTTCCAATTTTTTATTTAAATAATTAATTTTAGTTTTTATTTTATATATTTAATTTTATTTATATTTATGTAATTGCCAGCTTGTTCAGCGATCTTTTGCCTTTAGTTCAGGCAAATTTTTGATTGAATACTAGAAGGGTGAGTGATTCTTCTCAGAAATATACTGAAACATTTCGAATTGTATGTCCTCAACTGTACTGATTTTCTTAAAATATTTTAAATATTTTTGCAGAGTCTGTAATAAATCAAAATCCGAAAGTATCAAATCAGGATCAGGATAAGGTGGGTGTAGCTTCCATTCAAATTTACATTTTTTTGCCGAATCTGCAAAGATGCGTGTAGCGTTGTCGTAGTGGGAATTCACGCCGTTTTGATTTACAAATTCAGTAAATCAAAAGTAGTAGTAAAAAGTAAACCATTTGGCTTCTCATGTGCGACACTTCCAGCTTCTCTACAGCTTCTGGAAGAGAAATGTGTCGTTCTGATGCGATGATTTCGTGGTCAAATTTGAGCATAAAATTTACAAAATTGAATTTCGTTTCAGCACGTCATTTCTGTTGGAGCATCCAAAATATTTATACCACAAATTTGCTTCGGCGGCTTTTTTCTGCTTTTCTCAGAGAACAGATTAAAAGTATGGCGAAAATGCTTCCTTTCTGCTTCCATATTCACAACGCTATTTAAAATTATATTGACAACCGTTGTTAGATTTCACAAATTCAAACTTGAAGTGTTATCAGTATAATGCAATAGCAGTTGAACTAATCATTTCAGTTAAACTAAAACATTTTAGACCAAACATTTATACCAAAAGCATTATCTGTATGAAAAATACGAAATTACTTTCTTGATAACCCAATTTTTTTTTTTGAATATCGTAAAAATGCCGACATAAATGCGTTCGTGCATCCGTCCCCGTGTTTGTTGAAAGCATGACGGAAGGCATACCTTTTGAGCTATAAGCTAGAAGGTAGTTGGAAAGAACTTCTTCACTGAAGGAATGGCCAAAAATGGTAATTTTTCAAGATTTTTTAACAATTCAACCATTTATTTGTCAATTAAACGCTACATACGGGGATATTGTATAGATGCTGAAAATAACCGTTAGTATTCGGCATAATTCAACGCGATTTTCCTAAAAATTGCTATAATTTATCCATGGAGAAATGGGCAAAGCCTATGTAGTAAAGGCTTTAGGGGGTGGTTCCGATACTTATCTGACGACATACATTTTAAGGATCACAGAAATCAATAGTGACGTACCTCTAGAAAAATTGCCATTTTAGCATTTATTCACTAATTAAAACAATATACAAGGTGTGATCAAAAAATAATTGTTATTTCCAAATTTCGTGAGTTACTTATGTTCGATTTTCGCATTTTTTTCTGTTATGTTGGTACACATGTCTACTATATATGTTGACAATATCAGCCATTTTGGATTGTCAGTTTGTTTTTGACAGATAAAAGTCGTGTTTTTGTGTGCTCTTCGATTTTTTACTATTCGAAAAATTGGATCGAAGAAACCGTAATAAATTTTGTGTAAAAAATGAAATTAAATGTGCAAGGACTTTTGAAATGCTGGCTGTGGCGTCTGGCGAGTCTACTATGAGCAGAACACAAGTTCAATTGTAGTATAACCGGTTTAGAAGAGGTCGAGCAGATGTCAATGACGATGCTCGTCCTGGTCGCCCGAGCACGTCAACAACCGATGAAAACATTGAAGCAGTGAAGAAAATGATTTTGGATAATCGTCGAATCACTATTAGAGAGGTTGCTGATGATGTTGGCATATCGTTCGGCTCATGCCAAGCAATTTTTACGGATGTTTTAGGCATGAAACGTGCGGCAACGAAGATTGTTCCAAAATTGCTAAATTCTGAGCAAAAACAACGTCGCATGGGCATCGTTCAGGAGCTGTTGAACGTCGTCAGCGACGATCCAGATTTCCTCAAAAAGTTCATAACTGGTGACGAATTATGGGTGTATGGCTATGACATTGAAACCAAAGCCCAGCCCAATCATCCCAATGGAAGCGTCCAGAAGAGCCAAGACCGAAAAAAACACGTCAAGTTCGGTCAAATGTGAAGGTCTTGCTCACTGTTTTCGTCGATTGCAATGGCGTGGTGCATCATGAATTCTTGCCACAAGATCGTACGGCCAATAAGGAGTATTACCTTGAAGTTACGCGCCGTTTGCGCGAAGCAATTCGTCAGAAACGCACAGAATTGTGGAAAAACCAATCATGAATTTTGCACCATGATAACGCACCAGCTCACACATCGATGCTTGTGCGCGAATTTTTGGCCAAAAACAAAACCGCAAGCATGCCTCAACCACCGTATTCACCGGACTTGGTCCCCACTGACTTTTTCTTCTTCCCAAAACTGAAGACACCGATGAATGGAAAGCGTTTGGCTACGATTGAGGAGATAAAAGAAAAATCGAAACAGGAGCTGTTGGCGATACCAAAAAGAGTGTTTTAGAAGTGTTTCGAGGATTGGAAAAAAAACGCTGGCATAAGTGTATTATATCTGAGGGGGATAACTTTGAAGGCGGCAAGATAGTCATTGGTAAATAAATAAATACTTTTTGAAAAAATTGAAAATAACGGTTATTTTTTTATCACAACTCGTATAACTGATGGGCGGCTCTTTGTCCTGGCATAATCGATATATTTGCGATCAGAAGGGGACGTTTTTATCACTTTATTCACTAATATATGCCCAGGATGTGTTACAACTAGCACAAATTGGTCTAGTTAAACAAAATTGCCCGCACGAGGATTAAAGTCACCTGTTGACCAATGTCTTTTAGCCATTTTTGGAAATATTATTATAACTTATTCGTTAGTTAAAAGCAAGGTTATGCTGCAGTTGTCATATAAACGAGGGAACCACTTAAGTTATGTATGTGTAGGAAACCAAGTTATTGAAAAACAATAAAATTGTAGTTCAGTGATCATTTAATTGAAAGCATGAGCTAAAATGTTATATTATGCATCATAAAATGGGTGAACCGGAATATCGTTCATGATTCTGTGGACACCAATCTATGGTCGCCTGTTCTGTTTTTCTGTTTTCCTTTAGGTATATGTACAGAATACTAAATTTATGTTGATCATTGAAAATCACTTATAAAGTTTTCAGAGATAAAATTATGTAAAGTAAATTTTTTCCATTTACGATCATATCTACTTTAAAGAGTTTATTTACTATTCATACGTAGCCGTCTAAATATTTTAGTTTAGGACGAAAATGTACAAATTAAATGATTAACTTCAAATACTTTAAGATCTTGCTAATATGATGACAAATTAATTACTGTATTGTGTTTTGCTACAACTTTTACTCGCAAATTTTCATATGAGTACCTCCAATTCTTTTGCGCATATCGATATTATCTGCTCAATTTGCACATTTTGACGACTTCTGTCCTTAGGCCGGCCAAAACATCCTACACAGCACCTTAATTATCAGAACAGATTATTTCAAATTCATTAAATTAATGTAAATATTTCTAACCCGCTGCGCTTACACGTACTAATAGGCATAAGACATTCACATAATTACAAATATTGTTCATGTTAAATGCTAATGGGTTGTTACCGTCAAGGGACCCACTCAGTCCTGTGGAGTTATGGAAAGTAAAAGCCAGTGTACACATTCGTTTATTAGGTATTCAAGTCCATACAAGTTTTGTAGTCTGTTGGGTTTAAGAAACGCATAATAAAGACATCAAGTACATGGCTAC
This sequence comes from Philornis downsi, assembly GCA_019455685.1. NCBI lineage: Eukaryota > Metazoa > Arthropoda > Insecta > Diptera > Muscidae > Philornis > Philornis downsi. The sequence goes on from JAHXMU010000075.1 coordinate 1,267,223, forward strand.
CTTAAGCTTTCAATATGGTGTAGGAATACTCGTATTTTGTAGCCGCATTCATTAATCCTGATCCATTCATGTGGCCGGTCACATCCATTCAATGATTTTCGCAGCGGTAAAGATTTGTTTACTTTTTGTCCATTTTGGTGATAAAACACATTAAAGCCAGCCGAAAGAATCCATAAAACATTAACAAAAATGAGTGAATGAATGAAATATTTAGGTATACACTGAACTACGAGTTTTTATATTTTATGTCACACGATTTATGATTTCTTGCCTTTTTTACTTTACTTAGCGGGATAAGTAATGGTTTCTTTTGCCAATTTAGTTGTAGATATAAAAGTTTTAATAAATAAAATCAAAAGATTTAAACTTGGTTACGTATTTCCTTGAGCCTACAAATACCAGTTGTTTGACTGTCACAAGGACGAGTAACTCATTAGTCATTTTACGCGGTAACAGGTCCGAATAATGAAATATAGCTATGAATTATGAAGTGTGTTGTATTGATTTTCAATGCGAATTGTTCGTTTAGACCATTTTCATTTTTATTAAATGTACTAATTTTTCCATGATTAGCCCGTTAATCAGTAAGACATCTTAAGATTTTATATCTTACATTTGCCGCCATAAGGTTTTACATGGGTTCACATGAAATTGACAGTAATTTGCATAAGGATCACTTTTTTATCATATTTATTTTATAATAAATACTTAAACAAATTAGAGTTTCCATTACATTCCTTAAACTTAAACTGCGTATTCTTAAGATCCAGTGCCAAAGAATACTTCGGGCTTATTTTAAATCAACTTAGATATGTCTTTCCGCCAATATCTTTTTAGGTATTTTGCAATTCTGTTACATATGACCGTTTTTTTTTCTTATCACCGAAGTCAAATCGATAAAAAGTTGCCCTTATTTTTGCCTCCCTTCTATTCTTTAAAGAAAAAAATAAATAAATCATCAAATTGAAGAAAATGTGGTCCTCAACTATCCTTTAATATCCTGACGGCGAAATATCTCCGATTTAATGAAATGATGAAATGATTTAATGAAATGAAATATTGTGAACTGATGGCAATGTGTCTGCAATTGCCAGAAATAATCAAAATTAAGGTTGACAAATTTGAGAAGAAAGACCGACAGAAAGGTGAAAAGTTTTCGTAAATCCTTTAAAAAACAAATGAGAATAAAACTGAAATTTTAAAACATCGCCAAAAAAACTGCTTTGCTGTCATAAAAAATAGGCAGTAAAAATATATCAGCGATTTATTTTAATTTTTAACAAATTTCGTTATTTTTCTAATACTAAACATTGGCCTTGGTGGAAAACATTTAGTCGCCAGAATTTAAGAATTCTATAAGCATCTAAGGAATCTTTATCAGGTAAAACTCCTTACGTGATCAAAGATAAAAATAGTCGCTGAATAATCACTGAAATTTTAATGTAAAGTGTAATAAAAAGAAATCTACATTTGAGGCTTTATTTGGCATGGTTATAATAATCCGACTTATGTTGAATATGAACAGTTTTGCTTGATAACTTATCGCCATTTGGAAAGTAATTTTGTTATGCCTCTGTCATGGAAACCTTCGTCTTTAGTGACAAGAAACTGGCACATTCCATTTTCAAAAGCTTTTGTTTAGATGATTTCTTCATCAACAAAATCCTTTTCCATGGACAGGATCAGGTAACAATCACGTCCGAACAAAAATATTGTAGTAAGTGAGTGTAATTTCTCTAAGTGTATATTCTAGAAAGATCATGAAGACCACTCCCAGAACATTCAAGTATGAAATATGCAATCTCTTTATCTGTAAGTAGGACTTTTCTAGAATTTACGACAGAAAGTTATGTTTGTACCTCTCACTCACATTATATAATCTATTATCTCCTTTTCACTTGTTATGTAAATAAGAACATTCTGCAATTAAGTCTATGATAACCAACACCATTATGTAAATATGTTTGTCTTTGTTGCACCTATTATGTAAATATGTGTTCTCTTTGAAATATCGTAGCACTTTCTAGAATAAGCAATTTTAGTATACATATAAATAGAGCAACTTTGTACGTTTGAATGGATTTAATAAAGTTGACGTTGATGTGGAAATACGTTCCACGATACCAAAATATGGATCCCATACGAATTTCGGGTGAATCCCTACTGATGTGTGTGGTTTAACGTTGTCACACAATTCCTCCTATTGAGTCGTCGCTGATCGCCTCTGGATGATTGCCCTTTTCAGACGATCCAATTGTTGACAGTACAAGTCCAAATAAAGAGTTTGGATTTAGAGGAGTAGCTCATAATAGATGATTTCCCACAAATGACGCCAAACACTTAATAGGAACTTTCCGAATCGTCAATTCTTGCTTGATCACAGTTTGCTCCGGCTCACCGCCATCATTTTTATATGATATTGTCATAAATAACTCACTTTGGGTTTGCTGTAATGCAGTCTACAAGGTTGTTTACGTTACATCGTGCGACCTTCCAGGGTGTTGTGCATTTTTTGATATCAAAATTACCGAAACGTAATCAAATTGAGCACAATTATCTGCTACAGCATGAGTGTATGGTTTGGCAGGAACGGGTTCAATCTGCCATATATATTCACCTCAAGAGATTTATAAAAATATAAAAAATAGCGGGGATTAGCTTTCGTTTCCAGAGTTTTTTTTTTTAAGATTATACCTTGCAATAAATAAGGATTATGTCGTCTTACACGTATGGAGGGAGAATCAGAACTGACTTGAGCAAATGAAACAAATTCTCTAATAGGTTAGTCGACATAAAGCTTACTCTAAAGCTCTCAACCTCATTACAATTGTAAACGTAAACATCTCAATTACGGTGGAGATGATAAATTTAGGATTTATATCCAAGAATGTGCAAACGTACGTTCTGGGAATAAACAATAGGGATCATAAACACCATCTTCATTTTCAGCCACCTGTCTTACGTTTTCGTCTTTGTCGAAGAAAAACTGTAAAATATCACATATTTTACATTTGTTAGTGTCCATATTTGACGCGGACTCAAACAAAACTGAGTCAATTAATTAAATCTTTTTTATTGACATTTTAAAGCGAGTAACTTTGTATTCATTTTTGGTTATTGGAAGATGATAATCGGTGAAATAAAATGTTTTCTTACTCTATTTCATAATGAAACATAAGATTTCATCCTTTTACATATACTTTTGCAACGTCCTACACAATGGTACACTTGTTTAGTTTTAAAAACGATGACAAATCGTACATACTTGTTCATACATTCCGTCTATAGAGTACATGAAAAGTACAAAAGAGGCTTTTTCAGGCACTTTTTCAATCTTCGAAACACTTCAGCATGTAGGCAAAGACCTTACTATGATAGCATTTTTGAAGAAAATCCAGTATTACAAATAACCGACAAATACGGAAAGAATGGTCTCATGAGATATTTTATATTTCTATGCTGTTTACTAGGGCGCAAATAATCAAATCTGAGTAGTTTTGTGAGTGTGAGTGATGTTTAATCCTTTTAATGCCATCTGGCATAACCCAATCGCACTAAAGCCATCTGTTGGAAAAATAATGAATTTATTTTTACTATATCTTGTATGTATTGAAGACATGTACAAATTTGTGCACATCCCTTGAAGCTCTAATTAATTACTAAAGAAAATGTGTACTAAGCGAATTTTTCAGTTTTCGGTAATTTATTTATAAATTTGGTATCCATAACATCTTACGAGTTTCTCGGTCAAATGTTTCGGGAAAACGGTACATGAAACTAGCAAAATTTTGAAGTTTTGCTTAAATTCCCCATGCGGAAATCCTAGCGTGCATTCCCTGAACAGAGTACATGTCATTCCTTCCAATCACTTTTTTAACAGCCGCACTAAAACGCTAAAACTTAGTAAATAAAAGGCTCAGTTTCTTTGTTTTTTTTTATATACAAATTGACCTTTTTATACCGACCTCGAATTCAGGAATAGCAGCTACGGTACTTAAACATTGAATGTTGCATTTGTAACTTTGCTAAATTACAACATACAACTTTCTTTACGTTATTGTGAAAAAAGTACCCCAAATCGAAGTCACGCATTAAACGTTGAAATCAATTAGCACTTTGATTAATTTTCGTTACAACTTAATCCCCCATTTTCTGCTTGTCATTCGTGAAACATTCACAACATAAGACTCTGTCCCCTTTTGTGGGGGTCCAAATCTGTGAAATCCACAGTGATACTTTGTAGCAATGTTTGTAAGTGCTTTCTGATTGTTTTTACCGAAATGCAATAAATCAAGTCGATTGGAAGAATTCAATTAATTGATTTTTAATAACATTTGCATACATAATTGCTTAACAAGTCCTGCCGGGCGTATGGCTGGTGGCTCTCGTATATCTCCCGGAAATCATGGATAATGATATGTGATTTATGAACGACAAACACATACCAGAGGTGTTTGGTTTATATTTCTTTACATAAATAATTCGAGCATTTCTTTCTGTTTAACTCTTAATTGTTGGTACTTTTGAAGCATCTTAAATGCAGCTTAAAGGAATTTTTGATGCTTTAGGACTGTTCTGGATGGGAACCCCTTAGTTTTCTGGGGAACCTCACTGAACTTTAGTGGAACTTCAGTGAAATCTTGGGTCTGCCACAGAGCGATCGATTCCTCTATAGGTATACTCACAGGAACGCGATCTATCTGGTGAATTTCACACCTATTTGTGAAATATGAACATTAACTTTGGTTATCATTCTAGACTCATTGTCGTCGTTATATCATATTTAACTGCCAGGGTGGCAAATATATTTGGAAATTTATTCATATATTTGTATATATTTAGCACAAAGAGCTCATGCATGACTAGTATGCGGTAACCTTTAACAGATTTAAATGAAACGCGAATAAATTTTAAAAATAATCTAATCTTAATTTTTTGTAGCCAAGATATTGGGAACCAGTAATGTTACGTGATGGTGCAGATTGCTGCGTAATGAAGAAAGCGGTTCGGGTTAGACCGTTTTTGTCCTCGAAACCTTTGCTCTGTTTCTGATCAAGGTTTATGGTTATTCACAAACTCACTATACCATTGGAGATTTTATTTATTCTTAAGTTAATCCAATTCAATTCAATTTATTTGTGATTTGCTAAACCTAAAAACTGATGGAATTCAAATAAAGACCTCATTTAATTCATATAATGTTTGAAATTGTTTCAGACAGATGTTGTGACTTTGCCGTCACATTCTTTATCCTGGCAATTTTCATTATGGCAATAATATCGATTCACAATATTGCTTGATTGGTGATAATACATGAAGCTTTTTTTTTTATTGACCTTTTAAAGCGAATAACTTTGTATTTATTTTTGGTTATTGGAAGATGATAATCGATGGAAATAAAATGTTTTCTTACTCTATTTCATAATGAAACATTAGATTTCATCCTTTTACATATATTTTTGCAACTTTTTACCTACGCAATGGTTACATAAATGGCACACTTGTTTAGTTTTCTAACGATGAAAAATCGTACATACTTGTTCATAAATTCTGTCTATAGAGTACATAAAATGGTTTTATTTATCAAAGTTTATTTGGTCGACTTCAAAAGAGGCTTTTTCAGGCACTTTTTCAATCTTCGAAACACTTCAGAATGTCGCAAAGACCTCAATATGATAGCATTTTCGAAGAAAATTCAGTATTGCAAATAACCGACAAATACGAAAAGAATGGTCTCATGAGATATTTTATATTCCTATGCTGTTTTCTTGGGCGCAAACAAATAATGGTGTCTGGGAAGAGAATTACTCCATACAAAGTTCCATTTTAATTCCAATTCAAAGCTAAGATACAAATGAATGATATTTGTTACCTAAAGATTATAAACGGCTATCCCTGATGTGGTTGGCTGCTGTACAATAAATGTGTCAGTTGGTGTCCGTAGTGGACGCCAGGTGGCTGAAAATGTGAATAATGTTTATGGTCCTAATACTGTAATAGCCAATTATGCGCAATTGTTGAAAATGTCGATAGGATGGTAAAAATTGTGAAATTCCACCGTCACGTAAGCATTATTTTGATTGCATAGGACTTAAACATTGCACTAATACCATTTGGGACCGCTTGAAAAAGGTTGCGTACAAAAAGAAGATCGGTATATGAGTGCCATTCGTGATAGCGGAATAAACCCTTTGGACCGAATTTCCATGTTCGAAACGCCACTGAATTGCAACAAAATTGAGCCATTTCTGAAGCTGATGGTTGTTAGTGATAAGTGGTCCATTTACGACAACGTCGAGCAGAAACGATCGCGATTGAATATCGGTAAACCGGCGCAAATGGTGACCAAGTCAGGAGGGACGGTCAGGAAAGTTTTACTGTGTTTTTGATAGGATTGGAGGGGAGCATCTATTATGGGCTGCTGTCCTGCAACCAAGTCAAGCGTATCAGTACTGTCAATAATTGGACCATTTAAAGGAACCAATTGCCCAGAAGCAGCCGGCTTTATCCAAAATGAGAGAAATTGTGTTGTACCAGAACAACGACAGGTCGCACACATTGACAGGGAATTGCCAGAAGCACCAAAAGCTTGCTTGTTAGGTTCTTTTGCATCCATTCAGACTTGGCACCAAGTGATTATCACCGGTCAATGATGAACGAATTTGCTGATGAAAAATTCACCACAAGAGAAGCTTGTGAAAATCGACTACCACAGTTTTTTTGCGAGCAAAGACGACGATTTCTATAAGAGAGTCATAATGGAATTAACTTCAAAATTGCAACAAGATATCGAACAAAACAGTAGATATTTGACCTAAATCGGATAGTTCCAAATAAAGCCTTCAATGTCAGGCAAAAATAATGTCAAAGCTTTAATGTTTTAATACATAAAGTAGAAGTGAAACTTAGAACGAAGTAAATTTGTAATGATTTTATTTGTTGTTTCTGATGAAATTTGCAAAATAATTTAAAAAAAATGTCTGTAAAGTTTTTTTTTATAAGATTTTCGCAAGACGGATACCCCTCATATCCAAAAACCATTCGCTGTACTCTTAATTCGAATATCATTATGTCGTATTCCGATTGGTGCGATGGATAGATCTCAACTGAAATTCAAAAATTTTGCGATGGAAAGCCGTCTTAGAAAGCATTCTTAAGCTCGGATGCCACTATATATTGATGGGATGGGTGGATAACAATATGTGCCAAAATCCATGCAGGGATGACCGTTACAGTTGGGCACCCAGTTAAACATCTTTCGATGAAATTAAGGCCCGTAATAGTTGCAAAAATTATGAAATCAAACGTAGTGTAATAATACTCTTCCATTAGCTACCGGGGGAGGTGCGCCGTAATCATTGGCGGCGATGCTTTATCGAAAGCGTTCATTCGACTGCACTCTGGTGGACCTACCGCACACAAACCCCCGGCGTGGTTGTAACTATAACTCCCTTAAAGGAGCCAAATTCTTCGTAATCTAATTAGTGTCACGCTTGATTGGATTAACAGTGCTCCTTCTATGTCTATCTTCTGATATCTAGCGAAAAAAGAAGACAAGCAAAGGAAAGGTCTTGGAATAATTAGTCTTTATTTATTCATCGATCTTCCTTGAACGCTTTGTATTGAGTTGTTCGAAAAGTTCGCTCGATTAATTCATTAGTTCATCACCATACGCCACTTCTCATGACGTAGAGTTCCTTCAAACACTAACATAACTTCCTCTCACCACCTTTCTAAACTGTTTACTATTGTTCACTTGTGTTCTCGTTCTAGTCGTGAGTGGTTATATTGTTTTAAAAAAAGTTTTAAAAAGTGGATAGAATGAGCGAAGAAGAGCATTTTAGGCATATTATACTGTATTATTTCCGAAAAGGAAAAACAACTGCTGAAGCCAGCCGAGAAATAAAGTCTGTTTATGAACAAAACGGACAAAACTTGTCAGAAATGGTTTAAAAGATTTTCTATGGGTGACTTCGCCGCAGCGGACGCTCCCAGATCAGGACGACAAAAAGAAACTGTTTCCGAGAAGGTGAGAGATTCACAGGGTAGGGCATAGTTTTTTGGTAACTCTGAATCCCCATAAGTTTTCTGAAACAATTCGAATATGAATGAAACATGAAATTTCTTTCAAAGCACAAAGTATAAGTAATAATTTTCAATATGTACATTCCCTTTGGACTGATACTGATATTGACTAACTTAACCAGCTGTAATAAATATTCTATTGATGTATCCCACTTAAAATTGGTATCATTATAAAAAATTGGATACCTTCGACTAGCTTAGACGGTTAATATCGGCAATTCCTGACACTTCATTTGCAGAAGTCAAGAATTAATGATTGCTTTCTTAATTTCAATGTATTTTGACCCTGTTGACAATTTCACAAATCGTGCTAGTTTTTACAAACTGCACACATATTGTTTGCGTAACATCCGTTTGCCGGTTAGACCTCCTCGCTGTGGCCTGTATGCGTCTTAAGTCTTTTGTTTCTTCTCTTTCCATGCCCAACGCATTTCACAAAATTTACAAAACTTATCAATTCGAAAATGTTTATTATATACATTTTGCCAGCAATTTATCTATCAATCTGTTTCACTGCAAAATGAGATGTTTAAATTAAAACCACAAACTTGTACGATTTCAATTTTTGCTTTGGAATTAGCAGCCCAGAAATCAAATGTATAAACGCAAATGTAAAAGTGCGCGCACTAATCACACCAGAACAACTGCCTGTCTTCAGCAAACCAATGATCAAAATGTGAGCAGCTAAAACCGAAAAAAGAACTAAAACAAAACGGATGCGTAACATTTGAAAACATTAATTTTATAAACAAATTTTTTTTGTTGGTTCGTTAAACCTTAAAAACCACTAATGACAGCCTTAACCACGCGTATCAGATTAGAACGTGTAAGTTTTTTTAAAATGAACTCATTCATCTCAGATTTGAATGCGTTTGAGCCGGCGTTAATACTACTAGTTTGTATTCTGTTGGTTTTGCAGTTTAAGGAAAGTGAAAATTTCTATAATTTAGAAACCAAATAAAGAGGATGAACGATGTGAGGATGTCGAACAAGTTGTGTACATGCAAATTATTTATGAACGCGAGGTCTGTTGTTTGTTTTAAAGCGAAAAAATCCTTTATATTATCACTGTGTATGTGATGGTGGGGAGTTATTTCCATACGAGGTTGGTTTTGCATTAAGGGGTAAAACTATCATATGTAATGCCATTCATTTTGATAGACTTGACGTGCATTCTTTCCAAATTTTACAACATATACGTATTTGTGACCATTAAATTGGTTACTGCGATTATTTTTAACCTTTTTGCATATCATAAACTTTATAATGTTCTACAGATCAATTTATATTTGTAACTATCGGATGACGCACTGTAGGTTCTTCTGTCGTATGCATGAATTATAACAAACTTTAAATGTATCCTCTATTATGTAAATGCTTTTAAATAGGTTGTATTTTTCAATAATTGCAAATTCTGCAAACTTTTTTGATATTAGGAATAAATATAGAGTTTCAGTCTCAAAATTAGTTTTTCTGTCGTTTTTCAATTGGCAACTTAGGGATATATTAAGCCTGTTATTCCATCAGCTAGATACAATTATATTACGCCCCATAACATATAACACATGTATTTACGTTTGTCGTAAAAAATCTAGCAATTGAAGCTTATTTCTGTTTTCAAATTACCACTACATTTTGCACTAATATTTAAGATTATCTTCTTGCTTATTTACTTACTTAGATGGCGGATAGAGCAAATAGTATTATCTATCATTAGCCGCTAGTAGAAATGAATTCTAAACGCTTCAGTCTTTCGCACTTCGTTTCAAATTTGTCATGTCATGTCTTAACATTTGTACAAAAGCCTCATCCAGTCTGTGCCGTCTATAGAATTGATTGTGTAAGAATTTTCGTGCTGAAGCATTTGTGACCCAATCGACGTTTTTGCTGCATTTTAATGCGCTTGATCACGTCGATGTCGGCATATAGCTCATATACCTCATGTTTCATACGACATCGATAGTCTACATTGACGGTGATGGACACATAAATTCTTTGGAGAATTTCTTTCTCGAAAACTCTCAAAACTGATTTATTCGCTTGTGTCATATCCCAGAATTCTGCGCCTTATGGCAAAATAGACAGAACTGGTAATTGGTACTATTATGTGTATAGTACTATTATGTGTATGGTACTATTATGTGTATATGTGAATATGTGTTCGTCGAAAGTTCATTTTGTCATTAAATCATCTACTCAGCCCATGGTAACATCCGTTTACAAGCAAAAGTCTTCTCCCAATCTCTTGGCTAATATCATTAGTTTTGTTCATGACGGCAGTATATGAATTCATCCACCATTGCAAAGTCGTAGTTGTCATTGCGCGTGTTTCGTCTCAAATAACAAGATTTTTTGTTCTTCAAAATAAATAATTTGGTTTGGGTCTCGTTTATAGGTACATTCAGACCCATTTTTGCTATCTCCGTCTTCTGCAAAATTGTATCAATCATGTAAGCTTTCCTCGTAATCACTCCAACAGTGGATTGAGGCGGTCAATAGGCCATTACTCCGTCTAAATCCTCGTTTGGTGTGGAACGGATCGTTAATTACCCTGCTTGGGGAGACGTGAAAACTTCGCAGGAATACCAATCTCGGCTCCAGTTTCTTGCGCACTTTGGAGGCAGCTTTATAATTGTTGTAAAAGTAGGATTTTTCGATTTATTTTTAATGAATCTTCTGGATTCTAACATATTAGAGATTGTTTGCCCAAATGTGTTTTGCACTGATATTCATAATTGGGACATTTAACAGTGTCTGTATAAAAATGAAATAAAATAATTACGACGCATTACTTTCCAAATATTACTGTCGTGTTGGCTAGAGACATTTTTATTAGAGTACAACTTGATTCAAGTGCAGAAGTAATCAAAAACTAATTTAAGAAAATTTCAGCACAGATAGATATCTTGAGTGCTAAAGTACTGGCTTGTTCGGAAATTAATTTTTTTTATGAAAATTAAAGAAAATTTTTTTATAGCGAATAAATATTTTATTGAACTGTCCATTCTGGTTCAATACATATGTCATCTTGCAGGATGTAATAAACAGATGGTGGCAGATCTGAAGAAAACGGGGGTGTGCTTGCTAGTACTTTCCCCCCAAAGTGTAAAAGCTTTCGGCGAGTTACCGACCCTGCATAATCTCATATTATCTCATATTATCCTGGTGGAATACTACATCCTTGTTATGGTCTTGAACTTTGTACGCTTTAATTTTTTGTCTATACATATAAGAGGGAAACAGTACTTGCTCTCCATCGTGAGGTAATTAGTTAGGAAATTGTTATATATTTTCTAATTTAAAGAATTTTGCTTGGAGCGGGGGTTAAACCTGGGCACCTCCATCAGACACGTTTCGTTATTGGTGAAATAACTCATCAGTAATGTCGCCTTAGACACTTCGATCATCACCGACTGCTTCTTTCAAAACTTTTTAATTACCAATTTGCCACACATAACGGGGAGTTTCTCGCTTCTTCATTGTGCTCTTTTTTACCACTTGTGCGTATACAAAGGAGTTGAAAGGCTACATATGTATGTATAGACTACACCTTCTCTACTAATCAGTTGTAGCCTTTATTGTTTAAAGGAATTATTTAGTTTGTCTAGCTGATAACAGTGCACTTTAGAATCAATTAGTTGTGTTATTAAAATCCCACCAAACAATTGGACATCACATTTTTTTATGATTATTGGCTTTCGAAGTGCTTTGGGTCGGTCCTGCTTTTGTACTCCATGATATCTTGCGTTTAACATTGTTGAAGGCAATCGATTTTCGACCCCAATTTTTGTTGCGCTTCAACGCAAAGACGCAAATTTCTTTCCATAAGAACATGAGAAACCCATGTGTCGAGCATTGAGATTAAAATTAGGCGTTTCCTATGATAATGAACAGTCGAATGCCATTAACTTCTCAGCGCTCTTAATAG
>JAHXMU010000075.1:1279245-1310604 GCA_019455685.1 Philornis downsi
CTACTCTTCTGACCATTCATCTCCATACACATCGGGTAATTTTATTCTTCCTTGAACAGTATTCGGTAGTGAAAAAATAAAATATGCTTAAAAATGCTTTCTACATTTGATATGGCAGCGACCAAAAACTATAGAGTAGCATCAATTGATCTTTCTCATAAGCAATTACGATATATAATGAATATACAATTTAAATGCAAAGTTGGCTGTGAAAAAACGAAATCACTTTCAGATCAACCTAATAATTAATCCCCAATTATTTGGGCTATTGCAGATTCTTTCAAATGGATACTGGGTACAGCTTTAACATTTTTAAATATCAGATAATACATGAATTTTTGCGACTTCCTTAATTTTTCCTTGCGCTTGGTGGCAAAAACACCAGCTCCCATCCCAGTTATCAACCAATGTGGCTGCACAAATCAACTAAAAACACATCTGGCACATTCCGTCCAAAATGTCCGAAAACATTTCTAATAATTCACAGGTTATACAATTATTTCCGACACAAAATATTTTTAAGCACCTGCTTCACAACTTATATGAAAAATAAAATCTCTCCTAAATTCCAATTATTGTTTAAATTTTGAGAATGAAAAAAAAAACAAACTCCCTTTCATTCCATGAAGGAGATGTGGGAGAAGTTCTCACATGCGGTGAGCTTACACGCATTCTATTTTTAGACTCACTCAAAGGGACCTACAGTTTAACGTCGATTCCGAATGTCACAGTTTGAAAAGCATTAACAAGATTTGTCGAAGTGTACTCGAAGTGTTCGTTAGACATTTCAATGCGACCGCCGCTGAAATACTGATAAGCAGCTGTTGCGCGTTGAACCTACGATCATGCGAACAATAGTCGCGTTTACTAACCATCGCGCCACGATCGGTCCCAAATCTCGAGAATAGGTGTCGCATATACCTATACATACGAAAAACTAGCTGAGCTAACAAAGAAGACACAAACAAGTTGGAAAACATCTGCTTTGTTTTCGAACATAATCAACTTTTAACTTGATGCACTTTTTCCAGCGATATTCAATAAATTATATGCCCTGTTTATAGTAAGAACTGTCAAACTCCTTAAAATAGTCATAAACCATTTTTTCAGGTTTTGAAATAGAAAATAGTCCGAGAAAGCTAAATCTGGCAAATAAAGTGCGTGGTGAAGCAATGTGAACTTTAGTTTATTAATTTTGGCCATTGCAATAGTGGAGTATGAACTGAAACATTGTCTTGATGAAACAACATTTTATTTTTCGCCAAATGCAGCCTTTTTTCCATAATTTCATCATCTAAACACTGCAATAAATTAGCATAATATTCGCCATTGATAGGTTTTTCTTTCTGAAGATAATTAATAAAAATAATCAAATGTGCATCTCAAAAAACAGACGCCTTGCCTGCAAATGTAACCGCCTTCGCCTTCTTTGGGCACGATTCTTCCATTCCAATTCACCGCTTTAACTGTTCCTTTGTCTCAGGTGTGAAGTGGCGGACCAATGTCTCATCCATGGTTATAAATCGACGCAAGAATTCGGCTTTATTACGGTGAAAAATCGCCAAACGCTCTACTAAAACATTTTCACGACGTTGTTTTTGCTCTATTGAAAGCAAGCGCGGCATCCATCTTGTGCACAGCTTTCTCATCTTTAAATCTTCGGTCAATATACGATGTATAGCACTTATTGAAGTGCCTATCATTTCACCCAGTTGACGCACCTTCAGTCGACCGATCATCCAATACATTTTTGTGGATTTTCTTAACCACGTCTGGCGTGGACACCTTAGTTAATCGAGCTCTACGGTGTTCGTTTTTTTAGCTCGTACGGACCATTGTTTTACAGTCGTAAACAATGGATGAGACTCCGCCAGAGTAGAATCTAAATCGGCCTTAATATTGGTTGAAACCTTTCAAATCTAAATATTGAATTACATAACGGTGACCAATTTTTTCCATGTTTAAAAATTCACTGAGATCATTTGCTTTTGATGGCTCAAATAAAAATACTGAACGATGTGGCGTCTTGAAACTTAGAACATATGTTTTATAAGATTGCCACTCTTCACCAAAATAATTTGTTTCAAACTACTGGCACCATCTGTACGTCAGGTCGGCTAGTTTTGGGACCGCTCCCTTATGTGTCGTATATTCTGATTTGTAACGCCCTGCTATTTTGATACATTCCTTATAATTCCAGGGACTGTAAGGATGGGTCTCCAAAGCAAAGAATAATAAAATTTGGATAATATAAATACCATATCTAGATCCTTATATATATATGGTCGTTATATTGTCTACTGCAGTCATCACGTGCTAAGAATCTTCGTTTTATTCTTTTTCCTCGTTTCGCACAGTCACTAAAGCAACTGGATGTGGTGGATGTCAAGGCTAAGTAGCACAATAGCCGCTGACGTATGGCAAATCGACATTGTTTCAGGTGCACGATTGCAGCGATGCTAATTAGACTGCAATCCCGTGATATATTAAAAAAGCGGCAATGCCAATTTTTCTCCACTTTCGAAATGTATCTTCTATAAAAACCATTAAGTGCCAACCTTAATCAAGCTCCTACTCCTCGTAAGTTTAACATGGCGCTGGCTGTGCACCCCGAAATAAATGCTTGGCATTATTTGTTGTGGAGTTTTTTTTTCTGCTTTCCTACAGCTCACAGAAATAAGGATGGTTAGTTATAAAACAAATACTTTAAACGAGGTAATATTGAATTCCCACTGCTACCAGAAACAATTTTGGTCCGTCAGTTGCTGCCCCATGTTGCCACACATTGGGGCAGTGTTGATGTTATTGCTGCTGCTGTTGTTGTCGCCGTTGCTGGAGCTGTTATTTGTTTTGTTGCGCTCGTTGTTGTACCTTGTTATAGTGTTAATAGTCGCAAGTGTTGTTTTAGCCACTTGTGGCGTCAAGTTTTGCATCTCGTTGCCTTGGCTTTGATTATACACTTTAATATTCATACCATCATCAATATACGAGCTCTAAGGCAGCCAAAAAGCCCTTTTAAGTGGGCTGTTACTACTGTTAGTACCACTGGCGGTTTCCTTGGGCTCATATGGACATGGACACGGACGACGAAGGCGATGTCGATGGTGATGGTGGCAGTGGTGGTGGCTGATGCCACTGTAACTGCTGCTACCAGAGTCAGTTACCAGGATGGATGGTCACATTTAGCAGTTCATTAAAATCAAGTGAATTGCTGCTGGGGCCGGTTGTGATGGCGGTGTTGCTGTATCATACCTACATCGTGTTAAAACAAACACGATATTAACTTTCGCCCTTGTTTGTTTAACGCGAAAGTTTCAGCAACAGCCCCGCCCACATGCAGAGGCCGCCAAAAATGTTATTACCGATATAAATCATATTACAGCCCGCCACACTTATTACCCTGGGTTAGTTCATCAACAGTGTGGTCAATCTTTAACTCACTTTAGCAATTGCCTCCTTCTTCGTGCCTTCCCCCACTCTCTCTCTCTCTCTCTCTCTTTCACTTTGCCTCTTGCATTTGCCTTAGTGTAATTTACTTATCTCTACTTTAAGCTCTGATAAATTTTGAATGCACACATACACTGGCGGCATTAAGACCAGCATCTTGAATTTTCAGTCCTCAAAGATTGTAGATTCTTTGAAATTGCTAAGATTACATTATGATATGATCCATTTCTTGGCTATGTTGGCATAAAACGACAACCAAATCGTTATCTCCTTTAGTCCTTAAACAGAAGTTAATGACAAAATTCATTTAGATTTTCGAAATTGTTATCGCCCTGCTCATGTGGAACGTTGTTCAAGTTATAACTGATCGATCGATTTACATTGTTACAGCAATTATCTGTAACATAATAAACACAATTTAGTTAAAATGGGGCGCTGCGCTAAAGTGGGCCGACGCTACACCCAGAGAAAATATGTAATCCTGTACATAAGATGTACTTGATTATTTGATTTTAGTTTCTAGTTAAGATGCAGACAAATGATGTTTTCCAAATAAAAAGTAATAAACAACTATTCCTAAAGCTTCTTTCCATGAAAAACAGCTTTCAGGATGAACTAAGCCGGCAACTGTGTTTTTAATTGTAAATATTAAAAGTTCTATATTATCTCGTATCTTTTTGCCTTGAATGTTTCTCATTAAAATTGAAATAAATATTTTCAATCAACAGAACTTGGTACTATGGTTTAGTGTCAATAAGCTAACTACGCCAGAATATACAATATCAACTTTATTGTTGACCAATGGATTTTAAAGAAAAACTGTCTGCATCTGTTTTCGGGGCGCTAAGTAAGAAAATTCGAGCCAATCGTGGATAAAACCGTGGATCCCGGATCAAATCTTTTTCTGAGTGGCGGTCATCTTAACATGCCTGCGACTACTTTGAGTAATCTAGCAATTGGCAAGTCCGATGGGAATTTCTCAAACCAGAATCGTCATATCTGGTAGATCTCTTTCAGAGCGTCTAAAAATACAATGCGTTTAATATCACAGTATATGAGAAGCGCTTTCATATGCCAATACATATCATATCCCAACGATAAACATAATAGCTAATATTATTTGCGTTCCACAAAATACTACATCTTCTTCTATTTACTAGCTCATGTATCCAGTATATCATTATTGATTGGCACTTGGATGTAACGTGGAACTTCTCCAATCGAGTCACAAGGTGCACATGGTAGGTAGTACCATTTTCTCCATGAAGGAAGGAAGGATATTTTTAGCCAACTGCCGGAAATTTCGGTTTATACAACAACTCCCATAACGGATTTAGACTAGTTGTCTATATTTTTGTAGAACCTGATTTAAGCACAAAGAAAATATGATATATTATATGCGTTATATATGATATATATTATGCGTTTGATGGCGTCTGCCTTACTTGGGTGTAAAAAATCGCACTCATTGATACTATAAAGACTATCGCATAGCTCTTGAGAGAAAAGAAGAAGAAAAAGGCTGCGTACACAACACTGTAACCAATTTTAACGTTTGTTATAGGAGAATATATGAATAAATAGTCGGTCAATCTAGTCGCAGTTAAGCAGGCACTTTTATATTTCACAAGTAACATAATCACGCTAATTATCGAGAAATGGCATAAATTACTTAACACCAAGCCTTCACGAGATCAAAGACGCAATAACACAACTTAAAAACGATAAAGCTGAAGTTTTCGATGGCCTGCCAGCAAAGCCGTCTTAGATAGAAGTCGGTGGGTTGATAGTAGACCTGCAGCAGCTTCTGCACACAGATCAGAAAGTTTTTAAAGAAATGTCAGATCTTCGACTAATCGAGCGGTAATGTGTCTCATACTCAAACAATCGTGTAAGATACATGATGGTGCCCAAATCGTGCTACAAACAGAATGTCAATGTCAATAGGGATGGTTAATTAAAGATGTTGAAGGAGTTTTTTCTTACGCAGACTTGCGCCGTAGACGTATCCTTTCCTTGGTTCCAACAAGATGGAGCAACTGCATACATAGCCACACCGATTATGGTGGAGCGAACGAAAATCCCCAAATAAAAAAATAATATCCAGAAACTCCACTTTCCGCTGGCCCCCAAGGTCACCCGGCCTGATTGCACCAGATTCTTTTTTCTATGGGGTTATGTCAAGCAAGAGCTGTACAAAACGAAACCAAGGAATTTGACTGAGTTGAAGCAGTCCATTAAAATAATAATTGAGGCGATCCAGACGTCAAACCTTTCGACCGCAATGAATATTTTTCTCGTGAATAAGCATGGAGGTCATTTGCGGCCTATCATCTTCAAAACTGATTGTTATATATATATATATGTATAATAAAATTGAATTTCCTGTACGAATTATTGCATGGCAGTTGGTGCGCCATCAGTAGTATGGATTAATTCGTAAGACACCGTAATAATGATTTTGAGTCAGCATGTTCCTCACTTTATTGATGTTAACTTCAGCTAAAGGCACAAATGGGCCACCAAAGCGAGGCGAATCTTCAATCTCATCTCAACCACAGTTCACCGACTCATCATCCTCAGCGACTCGACAAACGAGATTCCATTTGCAATACAAAATTTGGCATTTTTGTCCCATGTAAAACTCTTAGGAACACAAACTAAATGACAGACTGCGCTCAGTATAGAGACCAGTTGTGTCAACTTAGGAACGAGAAGAATTTTGATAAATCCTTTAAGAGGAGTTTTTAAATGATCAATTCCTGTCACATAATGTACTATTTGCGGTTTCGAGAACCCGGTTCTTCTTTTGGAAAGTAATCTTCGTAATCGCTTTTCTAGAATCAGTTTAAAAACTAGGATTAAGGAGTGGTCCTAAAATACTGACGTTAATCCCGAATTATGTAAAGTCGATGCATGCAACGCATGTTTTTAATCCATCTGTAGCAGTTCTTTTGATTCAACAAAATCTAACTTGGTAATTTTTTCCAAGGATTCCGAATGAGAACCACCGTTTCGCCATGAAACCACTATGGTAATATCATCGTGATGTGTTTTTTGGAAGCGTATTAACCTGTACTTGAAAACACTTTTGTCCGATTACATTATTATGGGGCAATAAATAAAAAAAAAGAGATAAAGATCTTTGGAAATTCATTTTATTCTAACAGATCTATGATAGACTTATAACGCTTTTGTAGTGAAAGTTTACGTTATTTTTAACAACTGTCAATAACCACGCTTATAATTCGTGTGGTTTCTTAAAAATAATTGCCTCCAGATATATTTTTAATTAATGAGAGTTGGAAAATTGTTGTGAAATGAAGCAAGTTTTTTTTTTCAACTAGATCAAAAAAATTTTACATTTTTTTAAATTTGTTCGCATAGTTAAAAAATACTGGGATAGTTTCTATAAATCTGATTCTGGCCCACAGGAAAATTTATAAAAAATATATCTGAAAATTTGAACATACCATTGCATTAAAGGGCAAGTAACTTTCATTGAAAACACTTGCATTTTTTTAGAATCTTTTTTAACAAATTTCCCCGAGCGTAGTAAGCTCGTTTGACATCCTACACTAGTGACTTTGATGGCCCTTAATAACGCTGTCCCTTGCCCCACAAGAGGGACGTGTGAATTTTCACAGTCAATGTGTTGCATCACAACGTGTCACAATTATGTGATAAAACAAAAACATTGCACATTTACCCCACTTGAGAGCACCATTCGTGGCTTCAGCAATGATCGATTTTATCGTGCCTCATGTTCGTCATTTCGTTCTGGTTTCCGCAATGATTGCCCATTTTGGATCGTCCTGGTTTATTTACTTAAACGCTTCATCTTCTTATCGCTTTTAGTAAACTTTTGCTGTTTCAAGTTGGCAGTAATTAAAATAAATGTTTATCTCAGCCTTGCAAATAAAAATTCTGACAAGCAAAAAATCATTATGAAGATTAACATCTATCAATTTTGTAATTTTTCAAAATGTTTCCAATAAAACGTGAGCACTTTCGTTAAACTCTCATCTTTCTGTACGCCAACGGTATGCTATAATTTATGTATCTACAATCAGGCTTATTGGTAATTTAATTGAAATTTATGTAATTGCCTATAGATATGCTACAGTTTTCTTGATTTTATCTTTTGACTGTGTGGTGTTGCCACGTTTTCTTTGCGTAAAATTTTGTCGTTTAATTCAAATGTTCAATAGTTTCATATAAGTTAAAGAAGCTAATTAGATTTTTCTATACGGCATAGATCAGAGTTTGAAGCCGATTCCGCTTAGTTGATGGACGCACCGACTCCGCCTATTTTTTAGTGACCACCGACACCGATTCAATCGCCTTAGATAAGACGCCGAAGACATCGGCTCAGTCATTTTTTGGCTGAGTCATTTTAAAACTTATAATCCTCTAAATGTGTAAACCTTTTTAGACGCTTAGGAAATATTTGTGGGTATTTTATTAAATATTGCAATTGTTATTTTTTTTAATTTGTATAAGGCTGATATTCATCTCAAGCAGAATTATATTTCCTATACAAAATGCATGCAAATTATGCAACTGCAATCCCGTTTGTACAAAATTTCCGTTGCTGAATTTTTCAACTGTCTAAGGTTTCGGTAAGACCATAAAAATATGCATACTTTCATAGTAGCCATCAAACGGAATGATAAAATGGAACTCCTGACATTTCAGACTAGCGTTGTATTGTTCTTATGTCAACTAAATTTTTGATAATTCCTTAAAGCAGGAATTTTAACGTTTGGAGAACCACAGATCGATCAGTGAATGAAAATTTAACCAAATTTAACAAATTGTATTAAACCTGTCGTCATTATCTAACAACGTGCAATTCACTTCAAATGCGTTCAATTTCTAAGTCTGCATGAACAGCAGCAGGGTAAACACTTTTTTCTCATAAATAACATTTCGTGAGCCGATGTTTAAGCCGCCGCCGATCATAACGATTCCCAACCGACTCCGACGCGGCTGCCGACAATTTTTGTATAGGCTTTAAACACTGGTGTAGATTTGGTTTTGCTTAGGGAATGAAGAATTAATTCGGTTTCGATGATATCAATTCCATTAACGTCCACATCATTTTGATTAACGTTTCTGCAACGGTTTACAAAAATTTTGAAATTATTGATTACTATTAGGTTCATCGTAATAGGTTCTTGTTTATCAATAAACAAACATATTTTTAATGTTATACGAGACTGGTGCCAAATCTAGCCGACTCTGACGTATAGATTGTGCCAGTAGTTTGAAAAAAAAACAAAACAAAATTTTGCTGAAAAGTAGCAGCCTTATAAAACACATGTTTAAGTTTCAGTGAATTCAGTGAATTTGTAAACATGAAAAAATTTAGTCACCGTTATGTTCAATATTCAATATTTTCATTTGAAACGTTTCAGTCCAACCAATATTAAAGCCGAGCTTGATTTTACTCTGGTGGAATCTGTTCGTTAACGACTGTAAAATAATGGGTAGCAGAGTTTAATCGAGACCGTACGAACTATCAAGACAAACAGCGTAGTGGTCTAGCAGTCCACGCCAGACACGGTTAAGAAAATCCACAAAATGGTATTGGATACGTAAGCTAGCTGAAGTGATAGTGCTATACATCGTACATTGACCGAAGGTTTGAAGATGTGAAGACTGTGCGCAAGATGGGCGCCGCGTTTGCTTTCAATAGACCAAAAGGAGAGTCGTGAAGATGTTTTAGTAGAATGTTTGGCGATGTTTCACCGCACTAAAGTCGAATTTTTGCGTCGATTTATAACCATACATGAGATATGGGTGCACAACTTCACTCCTGAGATAAATGAATAGTCAAAGCAGTGGATTGGTATGGAAGAGTCGTGTCCAAAGAAGGCGAAGACGGTTCGGTCTGCAAGCAAGGTCGTGGCGTCTGTGTTTTTTGGGACGCGCATGGGATTACTTCCATTGATTACCTTCAGAGAGGAAAAACCATTAAAAAAAATTTGCTAATTTATTGCAGCTTTTAGGTGATGAAATAGATGAAAGGCCGCATTTGTTGTTTCATCAAGACGAAAGCCAAAAATAATGAATTAAAATTAGAATTGCTTCATAACGCACCTTATTCGCCAGATTTAGGAGGTCCCTTCGACTATTTTCTATTTCCGAAGTTGAAATAGTGACTCGGTGTTAAAAGATTTGCCAACAATGAAGGGGTAGAGTCTGCTGTTTAAGGCAATTTTAAGGAGTTTGACAATTCTTACTATAAACAGGGCATATAAGCTGTTGAATATCACTGGGAAAATTGTATCGAGCTAAAGGGAGATTATGTAGAAAAATACAGAAAATTTCTTCCAACTTTTTGTGTCTCCTTTGCCAAGTCGGCTAGTTTTAATACCGCTCTCGTATATTCTGTACCTTAGGACGTATCTATACTAAACTTTCCTTTTCATTTGTAACCACTAGTAGTACTTATATGAGAAATAGCAAGGATTATCGTAAAAACAGATGTCGAGTTAACAATCTTCTCCGTTCGCGTGTCAATTGAAAGCGTGTTGTATTCCAAATGCCTTGAGGTAGGAGGTTGAAATTTTACATGAATATCTCTTACTGGCATAGGAAAGCTAAATTCGGAATTGGACAAAACTGGTTTATACCGCGACGGAGCCTATCTCTACAAAAGTGTGATCTCTCAGAATTTTTCATAATAATTTTACAATTATTTGCTAATTGAAAGCACTATACAATGATAGCTGATAGATACGCGAACCGTCCCAACTCATATCCTTTTTTAGGTAATCGACCTAAGTGGTTAACAAAAAACTGGTGAAAATGCAAATATTCATTGGAAAAAACGAGTTAATCTCATAAATTATATGCGGAAAAAGGGCGCCCTGGATACATCTACTTATCCGGCGAACAGTGGATATATTGTAAATATTTCACGCCAATTAATCTACTGGTTTAGATTCGTATTTTGAATAATTGCATAGGTAAATACAAAAATTCTGTTATAAAATATGGTTTATTGTGCCTATATTCAATTCAATTTCTGAGATTGTGTTGAATTGTATAAAACTATCGGTATGAGAAAATGTATGTCTGTTGCTAAAAAAGCGAATGCTAAAAAACGTTAAGATACGTTTCTGTATTTCCTTTGAACTGGTATGATAAAATCAATTAATTTAAGCAACTTTAAAATTTTCCCGTTGGTTCAAAGCGCGAAATGGCTACAGCTTAATTTGCTATAAACTTTTTATGCTAATGCCATTACTTACTTCTGACGTATTTCTGATATTTTAAAAGACCAACGATAAAAATATTTTAAAATATTTATTCTATATACACGACGGCTTTCCAATTATTTTAGTCTCAAAACCAATTGGGTTATACTGCAAAAGTCTCTGAATTTGATTTCAAATTTGTATTATGATTTAAATATACATTTTTTTTCAGTTTCATTAATTCAAATTATGTTATTAAAATTTTCACTGTTTCTTCGACAAGTTCCATTTATTTTTCAGAAAATTCTGATTGTAATTGATAAATTTTCACACGAATTTATGATTTTTTCAAATTATATTCACACATATAAATAAAGTATAGCAAGAAATACTTTGAAATATATAAGAATTTTTGTAATAAACAGCTATAGTTGCCATAAGGGATCCTGTTTGTAACAAACTACGAATAGTTTGTCCATGTATGGATTTTTTTTTAAATAAGTTGGAATATTTTGATGCATCGATTAGTTAGTTAAGTCGGCAAATAAGTGCAAACTTTCAATTGTCATAACTAACACGAAGCAAACTTTGCTCTACCACTTGCGCTAATATTGCCAATTTTTAGAAAATATTGTTCATCTCTTTCTTTTGTGTATTAATTGATGTTTTATCTATAACATTTTTCAGGGAATGTATTGGCAGGAAATTTCTGGGATGTCGGAAAACTATAAAATTTTTACCTTACTCCCGGGAAAGACCCATTTTCACTTTCAATTCCAATTTTAAACTTTTGGGAGAATTTTCATTTAACATAAAATTAAATCAACAGATTATCGAATGTATGCATGACATTGTAAAGAACTTGAGAGATTATTCAATATCTTTCATGCGAAGAAAATCCAATTGCTAGTAAAATCGTAGAAAAATAAAACGAATGATGATATCAAAGCGCTTTTCGTTTATATTTGGAAATCAACTATGAATGATATTCCATTGAAAAAAAACTGCAGCTGTAAGGATTAAATGAGGTTCAATAAATTCAAAGTTCTTACTATTACGTAAGGTAAAATTGTAACAACTATAAGGAAGCCTTTAAACTATCAAGTATCGAAACGCGTGTCATAACTTTTCAAGTTGTATGAGCCATATCTGTCTGTATGGAAGGCTGTTTGGGGTTGGCTGGTAAAGACCTGCTTGCGATAACTGTTGTAAATCTTCATTTACGTTTTTAAAACTGGATACAGTCTAATATTTTCGCAGATCGTAACCGGGGATTATAAATGGGCTGTACCGGTCCACCTCTTCTGGTATCTTCTATATAAATTGGGCGATTTTCCGTTGTAACTTCTCATTCGCAATATGTAGCAATCCAAATTTTTGCCCGTTGCATTGTATCACAATTTCATATACATACATTTCGAAATTCAATAAATTTGTATCCACAACATTGTTTTGCAATAAAATAAAAATCGTTCAAGTAACCATGCCCCGTCTGGTACCTCCCATACAAAAGACCGAATTAACCTACGAATTCTTTCCTCCATATCTTCCTCCAATTTGACCAAATTTGCCATGTACAGTGTTATCCATTTATTGGTGTCAAAACTGCTGGTCTGGCAAGGCGATCAGCTGTTAACTACCTGCCATCTCAAGTGTTATTTATTTACTGAATAGTTCACCATTTACGGCTATGGATCGTAAAAATAGTTAAAACCCTCTACAAAAGTGGTGATTTAAACGTGAGCACTGTTCGTGCATTACAGGGTGATTATGGTCGGCGTAATCAACCTACTGTGCAAGAAATTTGCAAGATTATAAAGACATTTGAAGAGCCAGGACGCATTACAGATGTGCTCAGGCCTGTTCATCATCGTAATGTGCGCACTGCCGTAAATATTGCTTCTGTTGATGAAAGTGAGAGGGATAATCCGAATTTTATTTCAGAGCGCTATGGCCGTATAACAACTTCCTTTTTTGGCCTGCAATTGAAACTTTTGAACTGGACAATATGTGGTTTCAACAAGACGGTGCCACGAGCCACACAAACATGACCGCTTTTGGCTTTATTGCATGGGAAGCTTGCAGAAAGCGTAATTTGACGTAATTTTCATTTTTGGAGGGGCTACGTCAAAGATCATGTTTACGCGGATAATCCTCAAACGTAGGAGCATTTGAAAACCAGCATTGTCCAAGTTATCGCCGAGATACCGCTCGAAATGTGCGAAGAAGTGGTCGAAAACTACCTTAAAAGAATCCCCTCCTGCAACCAATTCAGAGGCGCTCATTTCTCCATCTAAATCATAGCTTTATATGTCTTTTGTTTAACTTTACTTTTGAAACCGAAAAATGTTATCATGCATTTGGCGGTCTAAGTTCTAAGAATGAAAATGGAAGTAGTTGGTACCTTCCATACATGTTAATCGATTTAACGAAATTCAATTTTCCACCGTAATCCATAAATCGTAGCCTGAAGTTACTTAAATTCCCATCAATTATATTGTCTAATAACACTGGTCAAATTGTGAAAAAAATCAAAGGAATGACTACGCCCTCGCTCGTATCTCCTATAGAAATTACCTTATTTATTTCACTTATATATCCGTAAAGTCGCGCCTTTCATTCAGTTGCAACATATTCATTATAATTGAGCTCGTATTAGGTCATTTAGCAAAGATCGTCGTTCTTTCTATAATTCCAAAATTCAGAAAATCACAATTTTGCGTTTTTTTTCTATTGTGGTCTAATTTCGAGTCGGGTTTACTGCAAAACAAAACTACGTTGGGTGAAAATACAGTGTTATTCATTCAGTTGTTTTAAAACCGCCGGTCTGGCAAGAGTGTCAGCTATTGCATACCTGCCATCTGAAGTGCTATTTGTCTAATGAAAGGTTTGCCATTTACGAATATGGATCGTTTGACAGCCGAAGAACGGGTAAAAATAGTTAAAACTTACTACAAAAGTGGTGATTCGAACGTTGGCATTCAATCGAACAAAACTTTCTTCAGCGGTGAAGCTCATCCCTCACTCGATGGTTACGTCAACAAGCAAAATTGTCGCATATGCGGCTCGGAGGACCCATAACTGATTGTGGAAAAGCCATTTCATCCGGAAAAAGTGACTGTTTGGTGCGCATTATGATATGGAGATGTCATCGGGCCGTATTTTTTCAAAAACTAAGAGGATCGACTGCTGTCACCAATCCAGAGGCGGTCATTTAAATGACATTGTAATTCGTACGTAATGCCAAGGTGCAAGCATTATAATGAAATAAATGCTTCATTGAAATCATAGCTTTATATGTGTTTTATTTAACTTTACTTGAAAACGGAATACAGATAACCCTATATATGTAAGTCAGTGCATCTGGCTGAAATTTCTATAACGGTTTTAAAATTATATAGTAGGCCATTCCAATAACGTCTGTTGTTTTAATGAATGTGGTCAATTATCGGCTGGACAAATCGATCCCGTTTCATTATGTTCGTCGGTATTTCCGCCTTCGGTATATGCCGCCATCGACGTGGTCAAGCGCATTAATATTCAGCGATTGCTTTGGGTGAGTCATGTTGGGCGGATGGACCCAAATGCTGCGGCGTGGAAAGTTTTCGACAACGAACTCGATGGACGGCGTAGAAGAGGGCGACCAAAACTCCGCTGGAAGGACCAGGTTTCTGAAATACTGTCGAAGCTTGGTGTGACGAATTAGAGGAGAAGCGCAGAAGATCAATGCGCTTGGAATTACACAAGGCGGCGTATAATAGATAAGGATGTTTATGCCAGTAGCCATCTAAGAAGAAGAAAAAATCGATCCCATAATATATGTGAAAAATCGATATAATTCTTAGAAGTTAAGGTTTATTTTGTTCCAAATAGAGAAGAAGAAATAATTCTTGTGAAGCAAATCTATATCTTCCTTCTAGCCTTTTTTTGCAGTCATTATTTTACAGTGGAGATTCTTACTAATGTTGGGCCTACTAGTTAACGAGTTTAACCATTTTTGTATTATAAGTTTAAAATTTTTGTTTAATAAAATTATAATAATTAGCCGCACTTTTAAATTAATAATCGACAAATGATGTACTTTCTATTTAAACTTTCAGTATAATTTTTATACTCTACAATATTCAACTGTTTCTTTTGGTATACTTTTTTTCCTGCCCCCTACCAAATGAACGATAACGCAAAAATAAAATGTGGTTGTATTAAAATGATTGTACATCGATAACTTTATTTCACAGATGCATCATATTAATATATTTATGTAGATATTTTTACAGTTAAAATATAAAAGCCTATTCACTAAAATTACGAATAGAATTTTTGAGCAAAAATATAAACATATACAAATATGGAAAGGAAATGCTAACATGCAATTGAATTCTACAATTTCAAAATGGTAATAGATATGACATGAATTTCTTGCTACTGACAGTGTAAAAGAAGGTATGTAACTCAACACTATTGAACTTTAAACTAGATCACTCAATGATGCCACCATGGAGCACTGCGTGCCGAAACGTAGTTCCGCAATCCTTCTCGCTGTGGAACGTGATGCACCTGAGCTATCGCAGGGAACAGATGGGGACCATTGGAGGCCTCATAGGTCAAAGCATTTTGCTGATTGTACACAAATGTCTTAGGAATGTTCAATTTCACACCGCTGCTATAGGAAGGCAAATAGGTGTTGCGAGGAGCATGAATTTGTACATGTTGTTGGACCACAGAGGGCTTGACTGAAACTGGTGGCAAGTACTGCTTGGTGTACAGCGGAGTTGGGGGTTTTACAACGGCAACAGTGTTGGGTGGCCCATAGATATTACTACGTTGATCACAAACGGTACCTTCAATGAGAGTACTCATTGGTGCAGTGTAGATACGGAAATTGACATCGTTGTAATCCAACTCGGAGAGCAGGAAAACAGGCATACGATCGGATAGAACCCAAACATTTTTATTCTCATCAATTTTTATGTCAGCAGGGAAGACTAATCCAACATCATCACGATCGACGATACCATGGAATTCGGGTGAATAAGGATTGGAAGAATGCCAGCAACCAACAGCGTTTTGATCGATCAAATTGAAGAGTTCGATGCCGTCGTCACTCATGACACGAGACGTGGTATGCGAATTCGGTCCACGTTCATCTAAAGCAACGAAGTCGTGATAGCTGTCCTCTAAGCGGGATTCATCTCTCAAAATACGCGTGGACACAGCGAATTGACGGTGACTGGCCAAAGGACTGAAATACATGGTACGGTAACCATCCGATTTGACGGGTGACAAAGCCATGCCAAAGATACCCTCTTCACCCCACTGGAAGTTCAGGCCAGCAATGTTGTAGTCTCCTCTCAAAGGATCAGGGAAGAAGTAGGAGTGTCCCGAGAAGCGCCAGGATTTATTTTGTTCCCAAGAGTATGAAATCAAACCATAACCCAATTCATCAGAGAAGTAAGCAAAGGCATCATCGCAAGTCTTGCCGATATCTACAGCAATGTTGGCAATGAAGGTATTGGCATTAGTATCCTCAGGATTCAATACGTAACGGCGTATACGGGTATTTGTGGTCAAATCGAAGACGTTAACCGCATAGGGGCAAGGGTTGGTGGTGGTGTTGCCAATGCCCACAGTGCCAGTGTCCAAAACCCACAAACGGCCACACTCGTCAGCCTTAATGCGATAAGCCGTTGTAATACTATTGGCACAATCACCGGCCGTATTGGAACGCCAGTCGGGATATGGAATCAAGGCAGGAGAACCGGTAACACTGTGATCCATATTGATGTAAGTCAATGTGGCCGGAATACCTGCAATGAGATGTAATAAGATATCAATAATTTTACTCTACATGCCAGACAATTATGAAGTGAATGTAAATCTAAATTTTGTACATTGTCTGCATAGTTTTTGCATAGTTTTTGACTTTCGTTTTCTTTTCATGCGAGCTAATACTTTTTATCTCTAAGGCTAAGTAAAATTGAAAATTGCCAATCGTCGTCATTTGGCAGCAAATTACCTACGGCAAACAGCAACCATATTTTATCTGTTGTAATGACTTGTCTACGATTTTGCAATATTTGCAGTTTGTCGCCGTTGCGCGTAAAATTTGTAACAGACATCATAAATATCATTACACTCGCTGCATTAAGTGCGATAATTTTTTGTTATGACTTTACAGTTTTACACGGCGGATGTTAAATAGATAACAGAACTTCCAATACCGTTCCCCAAACTGGTAGCAGAGCTCTAGATTACTAACAGTCAGTCAGTAATCAGGCTGATTTCAAAAAAAAAAAAAAAAAAGTTTGGGTAAAAAAAATGCAGTAAACTTTTAGGGTGTTAAGTATTCGGTACGTAATGTTGAGAGCTCACCGAATAGGAATGTTCAATTTCACACCGCTGCTATAGGAAGGCAAATAGGAGGTGCGAGGAGCATGAATTTGTACATGTTGAATCACGGAAGGCTTGACTGAAACTGGTGGCAAGTACTGCTTGGTGTACAGGGGAGTTTGGGGTTTTACAACGGCAACAGTGTTGGGTGGCCCATAGATATTGCTACGTTGATCACAAACGGTACCTTCAATGAGAGTACTCATTGGTGCAGTGTAGATACGGAAATTGATATCGTTGTAATCCAACTCGGAGAGCAGGAAAACAGGCATACGATCAGAGAGAACCTAAACAACAGTATTCGGTACGTAATGTTGAGAGCTCACCGATTTACCAGCCGGAAAGCGTTAATCTTGCCTTCGCGCAGGAAAAAAACCGATTAACCAAAACCATAGCCGAACATTCTTTATTACATTTTTCTCCACTAAAAAATATCTTCAAGTTCGAATATATTCTTAAATCCGAATAAATTAAGAATAAAAATAAATCAAAAATATTTTTATTTTGTAGTATCAACTCTGTAGCTCAATGTCTCGATAAATGGAGGAAAATATTTAAAAATACAGTCAACAACATTAGAAAATTATGATAGTGGCCTCGATGCAACAGGAACCGTCGCCAAAACTAATTTTGATTTGTTTTACGAGGGTGGTCTCAAAACTAACCGTCCTGATATATAGACGGTGCCAGTAGTTTAAAAGAAAATATTTTATTGAAAAGTGGCAACCTTATAAAACATATATTTTAAGTTTCAAGGCGCCACGTTGTTTAGTACTTTTATTTGAGCTATCAAAAGTAGACGATCTCAGTCTTTGTATACTTGCGAAGAATTGGTGACCGTTATGTAATTCAATATTTCCATTTGAAAGCTTTTTGTCAAACCAATATTAAAGCCGAGCTAGATTCTACTCTGACGGAGTCGTGTTTCTTCGTTTACGACTGTAAAATATTGGGTAGTAGAGTTTAAGCGAGGCCGTACGAGCTGCTAAGACGAACACCGTAGTGGTCAACCAATTGAGGTGTTCACGCCAGACATACAGGAAACTCCACAAAATGGTGTTGGATGATCGTCGGCTGAAGGTGCATGAACTAGCTGAAATTATAGGCATTTCAAAAATTGCTATATATAGTATATGGATTGAAGATTTGAAGATGTAAAATTTGTGCACAAGATAAGTGCCGCACTTGCTTTCAATGGAGCAAAAATAGCATCGTGAAGATGTTTCACTAGATTACTTGGCGATGTTTCACAGCAATATAACCCAATTTTTGCGTCGATTTATAACCATGGATGAGATATGGGTCCACCACTTCACACCTGAGACAAAGAAACAGTCAAAACAGTGGAATGGAATGGGAGAATCATGTACAAAGAAGGCAAAGTTGGTTCCATCTGCATGCAAGGTATTGGCGTCTGTGTTTTGGGTGCGCACGAGATTATTTTTATTAATTACCTTCAGAAAGGAAAAGGCGAATATTAATCTAACCAATTTTGTGTTTAGATGATGAAATTATGGAGAATGGCCGCATTTGGCGAAAAAGAAAGTGTTGTTTCATCAAGACAATGCTCCAGTTCACACATCCACTATTGCGATGGCCAAAGTTATTGAATTATAGCCCGAATTGCTCTGTCACGCACCTTGTTCGCCAGATTTAGCTTCCTCGGACTATTTTCTGTTTCCAAACTTGAAAAAATGGCCCGGTGGTAAAGATTTACCAAAAATGAAAAGATGGAGTCTGTGGATATTTTTAAAGAGTTTGACAATTCTTACTATAAACAGAGTTTAACAGCTGTTAAATATCGCTGAAAAATTGTATCGAACTAAAAGGAGATTATGCTGAAAAATAAAGAAATCTTTTCCCAACTTTTTTGTGTCTTCTTTGTTAGATCGACTAGTTTGGAGACCGCTCTCGTGGTTTCTGATGCCCGCAATTTTGATTTTGGCTTTGAATCAATGTAATTCAATTTTGCTGCTACAAACAATTTTGGTTTTGAACCAGTTCATAAAATTGTTTGTTTGTATTTCATTTGAAAACTTTCAAGACAGGTGAAATTTGTAAAAAGCTGCAAAAATTTCTCAAAGTCCGGTTTCGTAAATTCAGAAGATAAATAATTTGAATCATTTTTGTCTTTGTTAAGCAGAGCAGACCTGTTTTTGTACGTAGAAATGCAAATACATCAGTTCTTAGTCAGATTTAGAAACGAAAGTGCATACAATTACATTTTCATATCAGACACTCAAATCAAATTATCTGTTTCATTATCTTTTAATAGAGAAACCAAAACAATATAAGTTTCCAGTTAGAATCAATGCATGAAATGAAACTTTGTTTCAAATGCAAATTTCTGATGAACTTTTAATAAATTTTCAAAAAACTGAAACGAAAGTGAGTTTTCAAAAATATCCCCGCTGAAGAGACAAACAAATCATCTTTGGTAGGAATCAAGTAGACCGCTGATTTTTTATTTCAGTTTGAGTCATGTTGTATCGTACAAACTTTCAAAATTATAAATGCGCTTAATTATAAGACTGTTCTCACATTATCTCAAAATTTAACCAAATTTGGACTTATTTGAGAAAATTGGCAAATGTCTATTGAAAATTTTAACAAATTGTCCAAAAATATGATCAAATTGATTGGATTTATTAGTTTAACAAGCATTTACTCTCAGCCAATGTCGCCGCTGCCGATCGATAAGAATAATTTCGCCATCGCTACCAAAAGTATAAAAGGACGCATAGCCGATATATTTCGATTAGCTTTCTTCTACTTTTCATCAAAAATCAGTAAATCCACTTTCGTGTAGGTGTAAGACCTATATGTTACGTTATATTTTACGTTAACCATGGCTATGTCGTATATTTCATCGCAAATTTCATATTAAGACTTTTCTATATTTTTAGAATTGCTTAAGAGCTAAAAGCCAGTAATCTTGAAGCAAAAGGAACTGATCAGTGTCAGAAAGAAGTTTTTGTGTCGATGATATGCCAAATAATATCAAGCATTGAATTTCTGCCCATATTTGAAGGACTAACTTTCCAACTTTCATCGGTGAAAAGATTTGGAAATAATTTAAAAAATCTATCCATTCTAATATCCTCATATACAAAACGTATATGTTTGCACGCAGTACGTTGTTTAAAGTAAAGTACCTTTTTGTTCAAAAAGTTAAAATATTGTTTAACGAAAACGACTTTATACTTTATTCAATCACAAAACTCTTTTTCGGCTAATTTAAATAAAAAAGGTTACGAAAGAATGCTGTTGGGTGTCACCGCTGAAGCAGATTTTTTAAAATATTATTATATTAAAATATTTTTGGAAAATCGAAAATTGTATATTTGACTCAACCGTATTTATTTGTAGTATGGATTATTTCCGCTAATGTTGTTTTTTCCCCCATAAGTGAGACTTTTTACACTCCCCACCATATTATGAGGGTATACTAAGACCTACATTCCGTTCGCTGCAAAATAGAAACAGATTTGAAAAAATTAGAGACTACAATTTCAACTGTTTATTGTACAGATACCTTATGATGTGTGGGTATAATACGCACCAATTGCAATACAATAAAAAATTCAAAAAAAAAATTTTAAATTTTTAATCAGTGTACTTCATTTATTTATTTTATTTTTTTTTTTTTTTATTTTTATTTTTTTTTTTTTTTGTAACGAAAATTCAATTTTATTTTATATAACTAATTGGTAAATTACCCCCATGCTCACTCACGCGTATGCGACACTTGATTACAAAATTATTCATTGCGGGATCTCGTCAACTATTATTTCAATGGATTGGATCAATTTATTCAAAATCCTCAGTTTCGTTTTGTACACCTCTTGCTTGATATAAACCCATAAAACAAGTCTGGTGCAGTCAGGTCTGGTGACCTTTGGGACCAGAAGAAGGTGAAGTTTCTGGACATTAATTTGTGTGGGAATTTTTTGGTCTGGCCATGTGTGCAGTTGATTTATGTATCTTGCTGGAACCAAATGCTGTCGAAACGGATATGTTTTCAGCGCAGTTGTGGGTAAAAAAATGCTTCAGGATCTTGATCTTGACACTTTACAGTTGGCAATAGAAGAATTCGTGCTCCACCCTGTACTCAAGCTTTTCGACAGTTTTACAGTGTCTCGTTGAACTAAATATATGTCAACTAAATATATACTAATCTTCGTGCCATAATCGGTCACCAGGATTATGAAACGAAGATTAGCACACGCGACCAGAGTGCGTATGATCTTAAAGTCGATACTGTTTTCTAAGTTGTGATCATCTCGATAATCAGACCATTAGTTCCAATAATCGGGTAATCGATTACATTAATAAAAGAAGCTCTTGCATATCTGGCCCATGAGATGCAACAAAATTTCTTTATTTTTTCTTTTACTTTTGTTAAAACTGAAATCATTGTATACTAAGCAATATACAAGTATATTGGATGAATACATATGATCAAAATATATTTGAAATAATAAAGGCCACAATTTTGTATGCACTTGTTCAAATTCCCTAAGATCTGTTGATCTACGATGACACTTCAGCGCCTACATCATTGAAATTTCTTCCAATTCGATCAAAAAATTACACTTTTTCCAAAACGTTTCAGAACTTTTCGTCTGTCCCATTAATACAATTTCGAAAACTGATAACGGCGACTCTGTAAAGTAATAACAGTTCTGTAAACTAAATAAACAGTAGAACATTGACGTAAACGCAGCCATAGCATGCTTTTAGGAGTAAATAACAATAACAGTTTCGTAACACGTTACGTATAACAGCTGTGAAGTGGTATTATAATTACAATATTTAATTTATAAACATTAATATTAAGAAGGCCTACAGAAATAATGCTGAGCGCAGGACTGGTTAACCAATTTTGGGCTTGCTAAATTTGGAACTTCTGAGCTGTTCCTCTTTTTTTATGTTATTTATTTAGTGATTTCAAAACCGCCGGTATGGCAAGGCTGTCAGCTGTTAAATACCTATCATCTTAAGTGTTATTTATTTAGTCATTTATAATGTCATTTACGAATATGGATCATTTAACAACCGAGAAACCCGCAAAATTAGTTAAAACTTACTATAAAAGTGGTGGTTCTAAAGTGGGCACTTTTCGTGCATTACGGGGTGATTATGGTCGTCATAATAGACGTACTGCGCAAGGTATTGGCAAGGTTATAAAGAAGTTTGAAGAGACTGAAAGTGTTACAGATGTGGTCAGGCATGTGCATCATCGCATGTGACGGATAATGCAAATTTCCATTCAGAGAGTTATGGCCGTACAATAACCTTTTTTTTGCCTATAATTGAAGATTGTGGACTGGTCAATATGTGGTTTCAACAAGACGGTGCCAAGAGCCACACAACACGACTGATTTTTGCTTTATTGCATGAGAAGTTTCCAGAATGCATAATTTCACGTTTTGGCGATGTTAATTGGCCACCAAGATAATGTGATTTGATGCCGTTGAACGCTTTTTGTGGGGTTGCGTCAAGGACCGTGTTTAGGCGCATAATCCCCAAACGTTGGAGCATTTGAAAAAAAAAAACATTCGTCAAGTTATTGCCGAGATACCGCCCGAAATGTGCAAAAAAGTGGTCGGAAATTATCTCAAAAGGATCCACTGCTCCAACCAAACTGGCGGAGGTCATTTAAGTGACATTGTATTTCGTACACAACGGGCAAGGCCCAAGCATTATCATGAAATAAAAGTTAAATGGAAATCATAGCATTATGTATGTCTTATTAAATTTTACTTTAGAAATCGAAAAACGAATAACCCGGTTTAAGAAATCGTTTCTCATTTCTCTTGGCGATGTGTGTGAAAAAGTGAATTCTGGTATCTATATATTCTGGTGATAACTATCTGTGGAAGGTATTTGGTGTTAAGTAACCTTTTTTTTAGTTTGTGGCAAGTAAAGACTTCAAAAAGATTGCGTCTGGAAGGAACGTACATATTGGTCAGTGCATGTATTGATACATTTTTCTCAAATTTAAAAGGTATGTTTTAGTACCGACAATTTTTAAACGGACTATAAAACACCGAACAAGTTCCTTTCATTTGGGGGTCATTAAATGGAATATTTATCTGGGTATTACTTCCTCCAATTTAGTTCAAGTTCTTTAAAGTTTATTTAGTTTTCACCATCACAATTTTATATATTCATGTGCGCTTTCGTCATTAATTTCTTGATGACGAATGTGCCAGTAATGAACGTCGCTTTCCTACTTGTTCTACACAAATTGTTTGTCCGCATGAAATTAGTTTGTCAGCATTATAACGCGATTTTCATACTACCATTCTGTGTTCCTGAGTCTGTGACTAAACTTAATATTATCGTGTGTAATCTATGCGAAACGTAAAGTCCGCATAATATTTTCATCAAGTCACGCCGACTAAGATTTGTAAAATTAAATTTGAAATGAAATTGATACCAATTTTTGGATTTTTGTTGTGTTTTGAGTGAAATGTGGACAAATCGATAATGAAAACAAACAAATGATAAAAAAAGGCCACAAGTGAGCTCACATACAAATGCTGATACACTGGAAGAAATATTTTTTGTCATAATAATAGTCATGACCTATTGCTAGATGACCACCGGCGATCTGTTTTGTATGTCATCAAAATTTAATTTTTTTTTTTGAGTGTTTAGTATAAGCCAATTATAAAAAAGTTTAGCCACACACACACATATTTACATTCAGTTTGTATCTTATTAACCTGCGTGTGCGCTAAACATTTCCATCAATGAATTGATAACAATTGAGTCGTCAGTATATAAACTAACTGTAGCCGGCTGAAAACATTCATACTTAGGAACGCAAACGATTAACAACAAAAAATTATGGAGCGTTGGAATAAAAAAATCGCTGTAATCACTGGAGCTAGTGCAGGTATTGGAGCGGCCACATGCAAAGCTTTAGTGGAAAAGGGCATGATTGTCGTAGGTTTAGCAAGGCGTGTGGAAAAAATGGAAATCCAAGTAAGACCGACAATCGCAAAGGAATATCAGCATAATTTCCATACGCACAAATGTGATGTGAGTGACGAACAAAGTGTTAAGCATGCTTTCGCCTGGATAGAGCAACAATTTGGTGGCGTCGATGTCTTAGTCAACAATGCTGGCATCATGAATATCGGCAATATTACAGCTCAGGACAATTCGGAGATTATAAAAAACACAGTGAATACAAATATTCTGGGTGTCGTTTGGTGTACACGTGAAGCTTTTCGCAGTATGAAAGAACGCAAATTTGATGGGCATATCGTTAATATAAGTAGTGTGCTTGGTCATGTCGTTCCGAATATTTCCGGCTTTTCCCTAAATATTTATCCACCCACAAAACATGCCGTCAAGGCAATGACTGAAGTCCTGAGGCAAGAGTTTTTAGCAAATGAAACTAAAATCAAAATTACTGTAAGTTTTGTATTCATGTGACAGTGGCCAAATCAATAATTGTGAAATGAATTTATTTTTTTATTATTTACAGAGTATTAGTCCCGGCGCTGTAAAAACCGATCTTTTGGGTGAAAATGCTGAATTGCCAACAGAAATGTCATTCTTATCCAGCGAAGATGTGGCTGACGCTGTGTTTTATTGTATACAAACGCCTCCACATGTCCAAATTCATGAGATGATTATTAAACCAATTGGTGAGGCAATTTAGTTAGTTCATAAATATCTTTAATAATTCAAATTGTAAATAAAACTAAGTGTAAGTGACCAAGTATTTTAATGCCATAAATATAATAGAAATGAAGGATAATAATCAACATAGTCTTGACAAAAGCTGCTGCAATTGTTTTGAATAAATATCCAACATATAGCAGTGTTTATGGTACATGAAAAAATTGATATTCAAGTGAAATTGCACATTCAGTTGCATACTTCGTGATTCTTTTTTTTTTTTTTTTTTAAAGCTCTTATTCAGCCTCAGAAATGTGTTTTATCACATCTTTACTTTGCTCGGCGAAATATTTAATCAAAACATTGGGTACGAAACCAAATGAGGACAAACATTTTTAAGATCGGAGCTATTTGTATTCCATTCCATCATTGACATGGTTTCTAGTAGACCTTTAAAATAAGAGCTTTTACTATAGAAACTTATTGCAAACTTTCAATTCGACCGCTCTGTCAGTTTCAATCTTATTTTAGTCCCCAATAATACAAACAATTAACTGTCTTTTAAACAAATACAAAAATTTATAATTAATCTCAGTGTGCTATTTAAAAATTTTGTACATTATGTGGGGTTGTCCATTTAGTAGTTTCCAAATCGCCGGTCTGGCAGAGCTCTCAGCTGTTAAATTCCTGTCACCTGAAATGTTATTTATTTAGTGAAAGGTTTGCCATTTGAACCACCCAATCGTTTCCAAAACAGATTTGACATTTTACTGGCTTTAGGTGGCCAATCGTTGACGACAAGCGGCATTCGTATCGTGTGCATGAATGCGGGTTCAATCCCGCATGTAGCCAGCTACCAATTGTCTGATAAACACTTTGAGTAATCAAGTAATTGACAGGCCTGGTAAAAGATTGTTAAACCGTGGCGCTCATTGATTGTGAGAAGCATGTCCAATACCTCATTCATGGAATGCAAGACAGTTTTTTATATCAATGGAGAATTTTTGTTCTTGGATCTATTTACGATTATTTAATCGTAGTTTTTTTTTTAATCGAATAAAACACTCAAATTTGCATCAAATATTAAAATGTTTTATTTGAATCGATAAATTGGTCTTTGCCATTTAATTTTTAAAGATAATTTCATGTAAATGTTGTCCGCGGCTCCGTCTCAAAATATCCATTCGGAAGGTCCAATTCTTCGTCACTTTTTTGAGCATTTCGGCCTGTATTCCACGAATAACGCTTGTTATGTTAATCTGTAAGGCTTCAATAGCGTTCGGCTTGTCCACATAGACTAACGACTTGACATAACCTCACAAGAAATAATCAAGAGGCGTTAAATCGGATGATCTTGGGGGCCAACTCACAGGGCCAAATCGGGAGATCGGCTGCTCACCAAATTCATCCCTCAACATATCCATTGTTTCACTAGCAGTGTGGCAAATTGCACCGTCCTGATGAAACCACATGTCAACCAAGTTCAACTCAGCCAATTGGGGCAAAAAAATAGCGAATCATCGCGTCATATCGTTCGCCATTGACGGTAACGTTTCTTCTACGGTCGTCTTTGAAGAAAAATGGACCGATGATGTCATCAGCCCATAAACCACACCAGACTGCCGTTTTTTTGGGATGCATCGGTAATTCATGTCTGGCATGTGGCTGTTCAGCATTCCAGATGCGACAGTTTTGCTTGTATACGTAGCCGTTCAGCAAGAAATGAACCTCATCGCTGAATACAATTTTTCTATAAAACAGAAGATTTTCATTGAGCTTTTGTAAGGTCCATTCCCCAAAAATTAGAAGTTGTAATAGGTCATTCGTCATTCCATGATGAAATGGCCAACCTGAAAGACTTAAATCTTAAAAAATCACCCTATATTACCATATCATAAATGACCATCTAGTAAACAACATCAAAACGCCTTCCCTATCAGGTTGTCATAGGGTCATCGCTTCCTAAACAACAATATTTTCAATAAAACCTCCACTGAATATTGTATTTATTCTTTAGATTTTTTTTTTCATATAGGTATTTATATTAACAAAAAAAAACTGGTATTTATTTACTGCGACCAAATTTTCACATTGACATTATTGAATTGTATGCAAAATATTCATTTGTCGAAAAATATACAAAAATATGCGGTAGCAAATTGTTGTAATTACAGGTTTTTCATGAATTACAATTATAATTATCTAATGTTGTTCTCGTTCAACTGGCTTCAAATATGTATTTGCACATTAATCCAAATGCTATCTGTGGGAAGCTGTTCTCGTTTAAAAGTTTTTCAAATAAAGCCTTAAAGACACTGGCTCTATAAGCAATGACGTGTGTGATAGTTAGTGCGTGTAATGGAATATTTATTTATGATTTAAATGACATTAATTTCTGTATTGCCGTTTGACTAGATTGACTATTAGAGATCGACAACCCACTTCAATTAAACTTCAATCACAAAGAAAATCCTAAATCATCAAATTATATAAAATACTAGCCGACCCGGCAAACGTTGCTTTGCCTTCAAATTTTAGCAGGAGCAGAAATAATTGGTTTTTAATTTGTGGTTTGTATAGGAGGTACCACTCCTCATTGTCCAATCCCACCCATATTTGCAGCAGCACTTAAGATATGTACACCAAACCTACGCACCAGATTTTGTTCAAATACCGTAAGCAGGAGCAGAAATAATTGATTTTTAATTTTTTGTTTGTATGGGAGGTACCACGCCCCTTTGTCCAATTGGACCGAATTGTAAATCTAAACCATCCCGGGCACCACCCGGACGCATATACAAAAATTTATGCAAAGCAAACCACGATTCATTTTTATATATATAGATTATTATTAAAATTCTATTTTCCTATTATAATATTTATTACAAAATTTCTAAATATTTGGCTGCCCTTTTCTAGTTATTCTCGGGTGCGTTAAGTATAAACATCGTATGAACATCAGCACTGAAAGGTAGTTTTTACATTGTCATTCACAGTTGCAGAATTTTCGACCAACCTTAACTACCTAACATTATATGGAATCAGTCCTACAATTCATGCGAGACAGTGTGTCAGCATAGTATTTTTGCTAACTCATGCTAGAAATGTGGTGAAGTATATTTGCGGAATTGATATTATTTTGGATTTTCAATACACTGAAAGAAATTTAATAATTCAGTGTTTTACTGTCGGCTTTCCACATTAAGAGCGTGTGTGAGATGTTATCGAAATTTTAATCTTTTAAAAAAATGTTAATTATACACCAATCATAGCAGAGTTTAGTCATAAATCTTTGCATTAGTTTTTTTTATAGAAAAGAAGAGACAAATTTTTGCACGCGCAAGTGCAAATCTTTGCCATTATTCTGGATCAAATGGTTTTTTGCTTCGATTTATGTGTCCCCAGAAAGGTCTTGTTTGGCTATGAGATATAAGCAGAAGTGCTATATCAGGCGATGTAAGTTGGAGTGGTTCCAATTGCATTTTTGATGAAAAACTTACGAGCAGCCAATGTAAATCCGTAAATTTGGCTTCTTTTTGCGAATATCTTTATGTAAAAGCAGTACTACATTCGAAAGTTTGGCTCAGTGGAAAAGATTTGTAATGTATGATAGCACGATAATCGAAGAGAACTCCTGGCATGATTAAGACTTTTAATTAACATGAACGCAACGTTTTCGGTACTGCATACACCTTTGGTTTGATCGGTGGTTGGCCGATCATAAGCTTAAATCCTAGTCCCAACCCCCGTAACAAGACGGTTTATAAATCGTCCAGAAATCATCCTTCAGTCGGCCTTTAAAAAAAATTGAGTTTTATTTAGTATTAACTGAAGTTTGTCGCTTTTGCCCTAAGACATATTTTAAAATATAATTGAAATGGTAGCATCATCTGCAAGGTCCTTTACTGTCATCGGTTTTTCTGTACTAAATTTCATATTGTTGTAGGTAGAGATGATGTTCCTCTACAACTCATTCACCGCCTCCTTTGAACTGTTTATGACACTTGTAAGCATTTCTTTCAAACAAAATCTGTTCACCAAAGACATTTTACAACATTCTAAACGCTTCTGCAGCAGAAATTTTATTTCGTAAAGCAAATTTAAGGCAACTTCTTTGCTTAACAAAACCTCACATTGTAAAAAATAACAGAAATCAATTTTTTGTCATATAAAGACAAAATTTAGCTCAAACATTAATGGATGTATGATGTGAAATTTGGCCGAAGTGGAAGTCATTTAAAAAGGATCACATTTTCACCACTTGCATAGATGTGATCCATGTATATTTTTCACTTACAACGAAGCAATTTCGAATCACTTCCAAAACCGCAGTAGTGATAAATTGATATTTTCATTTGTAAATCCTATCAATTAAAGCAAAGCGTGATCCTATGAAGCACTCCAAAAACCATTTTTAAAGGACATAAAATAATTCGAAGATGTAATTCTTGATAGTCGGCTTAAAGAAGCTCCTTTTAAGCTTTTATTTACCCTTCTAAGTTTGGCATTCTATTTATAAAAACTACAAATAGTCAGTGGCCAAATGAAGCACATGCATACACAGGGATCTGCGGTCGGTTTTTTAAGAAACCGATTTTTAATACAAATAAAAATACAATAAAAAAAAATCAATTTTTTGGCTTCATTCATGAATATACAGGGATTATGATTATGATACCCCATAATGTAGTGTTTCCTCTTATGGCAATCCTATGTTAATTTCATTGGTGATTCGGCAATTTTTCATCACTCCCCTTATCATAAGTTGTGATGAATATTTGATTCTTTGGATGCAGTTTTTTTGCTGGGCTGTAAAGTGGATTTAAAGGGATAACAAATTCTAAAACAATTTTAGATTGTTATAATTGTAGAACAAAAAACTTCTAAAGAAGTGAAAAATATGTTCATGTAGCATTCGTAGAGGCTTCAAAATGTTGTTCTTGGGGAATGACTTCCTTGGGGAAGTAGTGTTTATTAATAGTATAAAGCTTTTATGAGTTTGGTCATACTAAAGCAGGTCATATGGAAAATGTTAAATGATTTTGTAATTTCCACTTAAAAAGTTTAATGTAATACCGCAGTTTGTGATTTTTTACCAGGTAAACGAAACGTATACCAAACGTCACACTCATTGATGCAAAACGTTTTACTACACGTAATGTCAACATCATTTCATTGATAAGATAGTTTTCCACACGCCTTTCTCGCTGTATGAATCAAATGATAATAAACTACCGTCTGGCAGCCAGTGCTATATAAATAAAGCGGCAGTGTCCGTCTCGAGTCTGTATAATTTTAAAATCTAAACAATAAATACGCATGAAAAGCAAACAAATGGAACGTTGGCATAATAAAATCGCTGTAGTCACTGGAGCAAGTGCCGGTATTGGAGCGGCTATATGTAAAGCTTTAGTGGAAAAGGGCATGGTTGTCGTAGGTCTGGCCAGACGTGTACAAAAAATGGAAACACAAGTGCGCCCGCAAAGGAATATCAAAATAATTTTTATGCACACAAGTGTGATGTAAGTGATGAAAAAAGTGTTAAAGATGCCTTTGCCTGGATTAAGGAAAAATTTGGTGGCGTCGATGTTTTGGTCAACAATGCCGGCATCGTAGCAATGGCCAGTATTGTAGCTCAGGATAATTCGGAAATTATAAAGAATACAGTGAATACGAATGTTTTGAGTGTAGTGTGGTGTACTCGTGAAGCTTTTCAGAGCATGAAAGAACGTAATTTCGATGGTCACGTAGTTAATATTAGCAGTGTAGCGGCGCACATTATTCCGAGAATACCGGGTTACTCAATGAATATTTATCCGGCTACGAAACATGCTGTGAAAGCTATGACTGAGGTTTTGAGGCAAGAATTTTTAGCAAATGAAACTAAAATTAAAATAACGGTGAGTTTATTAGCGTGCATTTCAAGAGAATTATGGGCGAACAGCGTTAATAACATTAATGTATTTTTTTTACTATTTTCAGAGCATAAGTCCTGGAGGTGTTCGTACAGAAATTATGGGTGAAAATGTTGAATTCCCTTCTGAAATTCCTGCTTTGGCCAGTGAAGATATAGCTGATGCTGTGGTCTATTGCATTCAAACACCACCAAATGTCCAGATTCATGAAATGATTATTAAACCAATAGGAGAAGCATTTTAGTTTTCGATTGCGACGATGCTTTATGCTGCTGAGGATATTAGTGTTATGCTTTATATTTACGCTGAGGATATTAGTGTTATTTAAATGTAAAATATAAAAATACAAATACAAAATACAAAATCAAAAATACAAAATACAAAATGCAAAATACAAAATACAAAATACAAAATTCAAAATATAAAATACAAAACACAAAATACAAACTACAAAATACAAAATATAAAATATAAAATATAAAATGTAAAATATAAAATATAAAATGTAAAATATAAAATATAAAATATAAAATATGAAATATAAAATATAAAATATAAAATATAAAATATAAAATATAAAATATAAAATATAAAATATAAAATATAAAATATAAAATATAAAATATAAAATATAAAATATAAAATATAAAATATAAAATATAAAATATAAAATATAAAATATAAAATATAAAATATAAAATATAAAATATAAAATATAAAATATAAAATATAAAATATAAAATATAAAATATAAAATA
>JAHXMU010000075.1:1311004-1329454 GCA_019455685.1 Philornis downsi
TCGCTGTATTACTTCCTGAGGGGTTTTGATGACAAAGTGATTATCGAATGAAGTACAAGATTTAA
Source organism: Philornis downsi (assembly GCA_019455685.1). Classification (NCBI taxonomy): domain Eukaryota; kingdom Metazoa; phylum Arthropoda; class Insecta; order Diptera; family Muscidae; genus Philornis; species Philornis downsi. The sequence goes on from JAHXMU010000075.1 coordinate 1,311,070, forward strand.
TATATAGCCTGAAATTTATGTAGTGGACTTATTAGATGATGAAATACTCATCCAGAAACCGTTGATTAACAATTAGAGACGTTGTTGATAAAACTGACACTTCAAACGTATCATCCAAGTCCATTTCAAATGATATTTTTGGCCTGAGACCATTGATATAGAAAACACTAAAATGTTCGTAAAATGCCATCGTGTTGAAATCTGTGAATAGAAGATTTCTGGCCACAAAAAATGAGACTTGGATATATGTTTACTATCTTGAAACAACCGACCAATAATGTGAGCTTCGTGCAATAGCTGAAGCAAGGACAAAATTGTCACGCCAAAATCCCTCAAAAATCAAGGTTATGCCTTAGGTTTTCTTCAATTATTGTAATTGTACATTATACGTTTTATTATCCAATTTCATTTGTCAACAAGGTATTTATGTACATGTGTGTATTTGAGTTTGAAAAGCCATTCCCAAAGAGAAATATGATTAATGGCCAGACAAATTTTAGTGTTTGCATTGCGATTACGTGCTATCAATCACGGCATGAGCTATTCGTGAAAGACATTCCCAAAGAGAGGCCTGATTTATAGCCAAAAATATCTTGGTTTTTGCATTACGATTAGGCAATATCACACACGGCATGAGCTATTCCACTAAAACCGCATCCGCCTAATTGAGCACCATGTGACCTCTGAAACTTAAAAGGTCACTCCGGGGACACCGTGTGGTAGTAGTAGTATTTAGTAGCAGTAGTATTTATTGATTGCATACATATACAGTGCTCTAACAGTAATACTGAACACAATCATATATATACAAATAAAAAATTTGCACGAAAAAAAGCTTAGTTGGCAACGCTGTCCACAATAAAAGCATCACATATCAGTATAATATACAGGGTGGCGCAATAGAACGTGCATATTTAAAAAATAGATTAAAAAATAAATACAAAAGGTATGGTTAAAACAAATCTAAGGCATTGTAGAGTAATAAATGGAGTTTATTTTTTAAAAATAACATCATCTAAACGGTGACCCTATCTACGACGGCACTCCTCTAACCGCAAACGAAAATTATTGAAAACTTTATTCAGTAATACTGGCGTAATGGCTGCCACTTCACTACGGATATTCTTGAGCTGAACGATGTTTCTTGGATTATTACTGTAGACTTTGTGTTTGAGGTATCCCCACAAAAAAAGTAAAGCGGCGTCAAGTCTGGACTACGTGGGGGCCATGGGATATCACCTCTTTTCGAAATCAGTCTGCCAGGGAACATCTGCTTCACCACCGCCATGGAGTCATTCCATCTTGTTGGAACCAAGTCCTGGAATTCACTATTCTTGAACTTTCAATTTCTGGAGCCAAAAATCCGTCCAACATCTCAACATAGCGTTCCGTATTAACTGTGACATTTTGGCCCCGCGCATTTTCGAAGAAAAAAGGGCCAATTATTCCTCTGCCAGAGATTGCTGCCCATACTGTCACTTCAGGACTATGCAATGGTTTCTGGTGTTTGATTTTTGGATTTTCACTGTTCCAGTAACGACAATTTTGACGGTTTACGAACCCATTCATAAGGAAATGAGCCTCGTCAGAGAAAAGGATATTGTCAAAATTGGAAAATCGATTAAGTATTTCATTAGCAAATGCGAGCCTTGCTATGAAGTCAGACTCTTTCAATTCTTGTGTTAATTGCAGCTTATATGGATGCAGTTTAAGATCCAATGTTAAAATTCGTTGCAAACTTTGTCGCGATAATTGTAAGACAGACGATCTCTTGCGAGTCGACATTTGTGGATTTCCTCGTACTGACTCCATAACTCTCTCAACATTGTCTTCGGTCCTAGATGTTCTTGGGCGACCATTTGCTTGTGATTCAAATGTTGAAGCGGTCTCTTCAAAACGCTTTACCCATATTTTAATTAAATTAGCACTCGGAGCTTCACTAATTCGCCGTAGTCCATATTCAGCACAATATAGTCGCCTAGTAGCAATATATGAACGAGAGTTCTCGTAAAATACGCACACGCAAAATGCGCGACGCTTCCCGTTGAAGTGATACATAGCGACTAAAACTCCATGAGCCCGCCAACCTAACGATGTAGGCGCCTGTTTTTTCCTAATCACTGGCTCAAATTTCTTACCATCATCTATACATTGTTCGTTTCTTACCCGAAAAAAATGTAAAGCATTCATGGCATGCAAAATATTTTGAATACATTTACCTCGAAAATTGGTAACCATATCCATATCCAAACCATATCCCCCATACATATTTGACTACCGCTTTAACATACACACCTATCGCTTTTTGCGATTAATTTTAATCTCAGCACAAATTAAGATACATGAGAAATGTATCATATTTTATAGCGCAATTACTTTCTTTCAACATGTGCCTAATTCATGTCAAAACACCGAATTAACCAAATATTTTAATACAACCAACTCGTGTTAACATTAAGACATTACATGAATTCATCCATCAAAGAGTATATAAAAATCGATACGATACGATAAAATTGGACGCCATTAAACAGCATGAAAGATGTGGCTAAATATGTGGTAGCTTTTTGTAAATTACCATAGCAAATGTGGAAGATATCAATTCAATTTGCGCCACAGCATGACTTGGTAAGAAATGTAAATAGTGGACATGACACTGCCATTAAACATCGCTTCCAATTAATGTAGTGATAGAGTCTTAAATGTGAGATTTGTTTAAATTTAATGAATGTAATAAAAAGCCATTTAATGGCTAACCGTGTTAAGACCTCTTCACGGTTAGACAAATTAATCAACATTGAATTGCAACCAGTTTGACATGTAAATGACGATGCCTGACAATGTGCTGTAAGCAATTTATGTTATGCCGTCGTAGCCAATTCAAATAAACAACATGTTGCTACTAAATGAGTAAGTTGGCCACTAAGTGACTTTTGAATTCAAGACATCCTTTTTCGTTTGTCAATATTTATTTTCCTTATTTCAAACGTGTTTGACTAAGCCCGCACAATTGTCGCTGCGGGTAGTTTGGAAGTATGAAAGTTAACAGGCTGTGTGAGACTGTCAACAAAAGGAATGTTAGGAAGTAAGCAAAAGCAAGAGGAGTTTTGGAATTTTTTTAGCGCTTTTTTGATTTAATAAAAATAGCTGGCTAAAAGCTAAGTGAGTTAGAGATGAATTATTTTGTACTCTACAGCAGGCCCATTAGGCAAATGGGGTAATATGGAAATGCTGCTTTGTGTTATTGCAAGAAAGAAACAGTTTTTATTAGAGAAATAGATTGAGGTCCACTGAAATGACAGTGGAAGACTCCCAAGAGTGATTCACATACAAAGAGACAGGTAAAACTATTGGATTTTTGTTCGTCAAGAGAGGCTTCCTTGGCCCATAGTAACATTTATTCGTAAGCATAGTCTCCAGGCTGGCATCGTTAGTTTTGTCGACAGCGCATCCGAACTAGAGTCACGTTCCCACAAAGCCCAAAATGAATAGATTTTTTGCTCATCGAACATATAGCTTTGTATTGTCTTCTTTCATAACCAGGCCCGTTTTTGTAGATTCCGTCTCCATGATTGAGAAGACTGCAGTAACATATCTCAGTTAGCTGCCAATAATGTCATTATGTCGTTAAAGGCAGCTTTCCTCACAGTCATCTCTAACTATATTTAGTTCACAATTCACACGATGAACTGCCACCTAAATAAAATACATAGCTGATTAAGATCTTTGTCTATCTTTGCTGAAGACTTCGTGTCAATCAGTGCAATCCTGCAAAGTCGTATTAGCTTCGTAAGAATACCTAACTTGGCCACGGCCTCATATAGTTTTTTCCGTATTGGACTACCGAAGACAGATTTGTAGTAGATCAAATAAAGAAATAAGTCGATTTGTCGTACTGTGAGTATTTCGTCAGTTGCCAGCTAGAAAAGGCTTTGGTTTTTCATATATTACACTCACATATCACAAAAATCTTTAAACGGTATCTTCTATTTGAATTTGAATATTCGAATAAATGCCTAAAATTTGTGGGAATTGTTTTATGGAGTTGTGGACTGAAATATAACCAAAATTTTTAAAAAATTTATGGCAAAAATTACATTTTTACGCAACATAAATACTTTGATAAATTTTCGAAAATTTGGTTCAAAAATTGAGCAATATTTTTGTATCACACATTCGCCCGTGTTTTCAAAACCTCCGGTCTGGCAAGGGTGTCAGCTGTTAATTATTATACCTATCATCTGAAGTGTTATTTATTTAATGAAAGGTTGGCCATTTACGAGTACGGATCGTTTAGCAACCGAAGAACATGTAAAAATAGTTAACACCTATTCCAAAAGTGGTGATTCAAACGTGATTCAATAAGACCGATTTTGGCTTAATCGCATGAGAGGTTGCCAAAAATCGTAATTTCACGTTTTGACGACGTCAATTGGCCACCAAGATCATATGATTTAACGCCGTTAGACTTTTTTTTGTGGGGCTACGTCAAACACCATGTTTACGCGGATAGTGCCCAAATACATGTGCGAAAAAATGGTCGAAAACTATCCCAAAAGGATCCACTGCTGCAACCATTCTAAAGGCGGTCTATTAAATTACATTGTGTTTTGTACATAATGGCAAGGCCCAAGCATTATAATAAAACAAAAATGTCACCGAAATCATAACTTTATGTGTGTTTTATTAAACTTTACTTTTGAAACCGAAAAACTAAAAAACTTTTACAACACAACATTTTGATTCCTATTTTGGCACTTTGTCACTGATTAACACCGACTGGCACTTTGTTAACTGACGATTTTATCACTAAAAATAGCATAAAATGATTTACCTCTGTGATGAATTTTATTTTTGGTAAAAATGCTGATGCTTTTAGGAAATCGCGTCAAATAGCGTGAATGCAAACTAATCCATTTTTTCTGAATTTCTCCAATGTGTTGTCTTTCGTATTAAACTTGTCAACGTCGAGTACCAAAATGTAGAACGTGCAAGGCCAATACGATATTTAGTTTACAACATTAGTCCTAACTGGTATAAATATCTATACTTTAGGCTGATATTCGACTTGGCTTTCAAGTATCGAAACTTACATTCGGAAATGTTTTATACTTTTATTTCAAATATATCGTATTTGAGGCATCATATCTATACGGTAATTCTCCGATTTAAATTGGTACCATTTTTATTAGTGGTCTAACTAACGCGTCAGGAAAGTTACAACATCTCCTTGATCGCACCTTAGGACGACATTTGCATGGCACCGCTAAAGGTATCGGTTAACAATACGAGATGCTACTCGTTGGATATTTTGTCATAAATTAAGAATCCTTTATGAAAATAGAAAGGTTAAGAGAAAAACAGGAAAAAATTTCCCGCTTTACTTTGTTCCACCAAGTGAAAACAGTAACTGGTAGGAAAAACGACTCAATTCATATACTCGTACTTTTTAAAGGACTACGTTAATTGTAAGCGAAATTACTGAAGTATATGAAAGGAATAAGGAGGGGAGCTGAAGTCGATATGTAGTCGGCTAAAAAAGGTACGCGTAATAGTTTAAAAAAAAACTCAAAATATTTCCTATTTCTTCAAATTTATTGTATTGTTTTCGTAGTTTAATATTTTAACGGATAAGCCAAACATCAAAACATTTGTGGGAGGAAACTTTCCCTTTTTCGTCTTCTGTCGATTGAAAGTGGATGCATTGAGTTTTGGAAAGAGAAAAAGTTTGTCGAAGTCACATAATACGCAATACGGTGGTTGTTCGATGATATTTGTGAAGCTTTTTTTCCACAAATTCAGTTCACAAATCTTGAATTTTTCAATGAATTTTCTCCCTCAAACGCTGCATAACATCCAGATAATTTTTTTTTACTTACCGTCTGTCCTTCAAATAAACCTGCTGTGATAATGAAAGCAAATAGTCAACATTATCTTGACTTCTGAATGACTTTGACGTGTTTTTTCGATTTCGGCTCAGATGGAAGACATTATTCAGAAACTTGTTGATTGATTTCCATGCCAACCCCGTAAATCCAGATCTCGTCACAAGTCACAATACGTTTTATGAATGTGTAGTCTAATTCAGCGACTTTATGCGATTGAGCTATTGAAGAAAATTCCTTTTTTTCGGAACTAGTCGAGCGGCAACGTGTTTCATAAGCAAACAATCATAAAAAATGGCAGGAATTGATTAGTGAGACACAGAATGTTTAACGGTTATCTGTTTCAAATCTAAATGATGATTTACTGTTGCCTTTTTCTTCAGTTTTGAAAAGTAAATGCAGTTGAAGACGTTGATGACCAACCAGAGCGAGGGAACACCACTTTCAAATGTATCATGTGTTTTTAATGAAGATTTACTGTAACATTTTTGGCAATTCAGCACATGAAATTCCATTTGCAATAGAAAATTTGAGAGAAACTCGATTCTATTATAAAAATTGGACAGTCCACTTGAGATGCATTGAGAAAATGGAACACTTAAAACAATATAAATAACAAAACGCGCTTAAACTCCGCATTAGTATTGAGGACAGAATTTTGTAGTATTGAGGACGAAAAGAATTTTGGCTATCTCCTTAAGCGATCTTTTTAAATAATCAATTCTCGTTACTTTTTAGGTAGTCTAAACATATCGATACACATCTGACTTATTTGTCGGTATATGTTCTATGATGCAAGTATTTCAAATGGGAGAAAACTGTTGGTAGGACAAAATTTTTGTCTTCTTTCAAAATTTTTCTGCCGCCCTACTTGAAGGCTGTGTTGTTGAAAAATACTAAAAAAAATAAGAAATTTTCACTAGGAAAGTAAGAAAGTAATAAGAGTGCCCATTAAATGCTGCTATATTAAGTAACTTGAGTAACTTTTTCTTAGCATATATTTTTCTTCCCGCATTTGAAACATGGTACATTTTTATAAAGTCTTTGTAACAGCTTTAAAAATTATGACCGCACCACCACCACCACAAGAAAAATAGGTGCAAATTGATCGGGGAACCTTGGTCGCCAATGGAGAGTGGAGTCTCCTGAAATCAGTTAATTGAGGAATTTTTGCTACAATTCTACTGCAGTAGGCTAGGCTATGCAAAAAGTTGCACTATCTTGTTGAAACCAATCACAGAATTGAAAGGAATTCTCTTTCGGTATAGTTGTGAAAAGAAAAAACTTTATCTTGATCCAGGTATATCAAAATCATTGAGCGTGGCGCGATGTTTAATCCACTCGGCTATTGTTCGAGTGGTCGCTAATTTAATCCCCAATACAGCCACCTATTATTAATCGAGCGGCAGTCACCTCAATGTGTCTAAGAAAAATTGAAAGTAGTTTAATAATTGACAAGTTTTGAGAAATGCTTTTCAAACAGTGACGTTTGGAATCGTCGTTAAACTGTAGATCATATCGAGTGAGTCTAAAAATAGAATGCGTGTAAGCTTGCTGAATATGAGAATCATTCCCATATCTCTTTCATGGAATGCAAAAGAAATTATTCTGCGTTAAAATTACAAAATTGTGTACAAAACTGTGTGTATACTCACCCAATGTTTCTCTTGCTTTTCTAATCCTAATATTTGAGGACGTTAAAGGGCCAGACTTAAAATGACAAAACTTAATGAATGGCAATGCTTTAGGATGATTGTTTAATTTAATATCCCTAGATTTAAGAAGGTGTAACACGCGCTGATTAATTTCATAATCCTGCTGGAGAACCAGCCCACATAATTAATTTTTGGCTCGAAATCTGCCTTTCTAGCCTGTCCCATTGTGGATACGCCAGGTGCAATCAGCATTGATTTCAATAAACGAATGTTTGTATCCTATTTATCCTATTTATTTACTAAAACATCAAACATTTTAGTGTTTGAAGTGTTACGAACATACTTGCGATTAGAGCATACCCCTTAAAGACTGTAGCATTCATGTTTATTGTAGTGTTCAGTGCTTATAAAGTTGTGCAGACATTTTACTACATTGTCACGTACATATTTGAAAACTTTAAATCAATACCACCGTCGTGTTCATCATTAAATTTATTACATTTGCTTCATGTGTTTGAAGTCAAAGCAAATCTTTTTATGGCTTTTCCACTTCATCTTAAAGCATTTTCATCACGCAACATTTGCGACTCAAACGTGTGGCTGCTTCACTGCACTTATCATTTGTGTGTTTGATAGTTTACCACACGGCTGTTAGTCGACGGTGTAAATATTTGATAAAATGCGTTACCGGTTTAGATATTATTTTGTCTGCTTTTTTATTGCTTCTTTGTTTTATAACAACGTTATTAGTTTGCAATTAAACATACGCATTCGCATTTCCATTGCAGTGGTGATGCAGATAACAGAAAAAATACAATTATCACAGTACTGCAAAATGACCATGTGCGGAGATACCGCTTTTAAAGCTACTTATGGTTATATTAATTAAATTGATTGATTTTAGACATAAATTCATCATATATCATACTTTATAATGCATGACAGTTTTTCCACCTTCATTATTTCCTGTATTTTTTGGAAATGGATTCAGTTGGCAGTTTTTGTTTTAACATTTTAGATGGAAAATAGAGTTTTTGCGTGTATTACATTTAAATCGGAAGTGTTTAATAAGAAAGTTAAACTTTCAATAAGGAAGAGCACAATTTTCAAAAAGGAAAGTGTACTTTTCGTTAAGAAACTCATTAATATAGGAATATTTCTATATGTTTATATTTAACTATATATTTATCTTTATGAGAAATACAGTTTTTTACATGAAAAACATTCTTTTCCAACAAGAGTGCTCCATAAGAAAAGTTTTGTACCTTAGGAAAAGTCTCCCTATAGCGTTATGAGTTTCTGCATAAAAAAAGTGGTAGTTTTTTTATATATATATGTACAAATTATGCACCTGGAAACACTTTTTTGTATGAAAATGGTACTCTACTGCGATTTGGTAAATTAAAAGTGGCCGTCTTTGACTGGTAAACGTAACTGTTTGTATGAAATGGTACGTTTATATTTAAAATGTGCACTTTTCTGCCTTACTTTTTTTTTATGAGGAAAGCGCACTTTTTATATAAAAGATACGCTTTTCATTACGGAAAGCAGAATTTTCTATACTTTTTCATATGGAAAATGAGCCTTTCTATTTGAAAAATATATGGTCTTATATAAACTATATTTTATATTTTATTTGTATATGGTAAATGTAGTTTTCTATATGAAACGTGTACTTTTCTGTATAATAACTATACATTTCGATGTGATCAGTGTACCATTATGTAAAAGCTTACTTCTATAGAGTGGCGCATAACGCTAAGTTCGCTAAGTAACGCTAAGATTTGAATACATTTTTTGTTTAAGTCTTTTTTTCGCCTCTTTACAGAATTAACTATAGGCAAATTATACTTGGGAAATTTATGATGGAAAGGCTCAGCACAGAACGAAGAACCAAAGTTGTTCAATTTTACTTTGAAAATCAGCATTCGATTATTCAGATCATTTCGAAATTTCTTTCATTTTCGAAATGCTCCTAGCGCTCCAACAATTTACCGATTGGTTCAACGTTTTGGCCAACAAGGGCTGTGTCTGGAAGACCTCGTGCAGTTCGAATTGAAGTGACCATTGCTCGAGTGCAAGCAAGTACTGAGAAAACCCCGAAACTTGCACCAGACGACGTTCTCAGCAGTTAGAGATATCTAGGCTGGGCAAAGAATTTTACATATTTTACATCTTTTCCCATATAAGATGCAATTGGTTCACGAGTTAAAACCAAATGATGCACAAGAAGGCATTCAATACAGTCGTCGTTAACGTTACTTATGCGCCAGCCTTTATCAGTTTGCATTTTCTGTTTCACTGTTTATGTATGAAATTTTGATTTTCTGTATGAAAAACGGTTCTTTCCGTATTAGATTTTTAAACTTTCGAACAAAAACGTATATGGAAAATACACTTTTCCATAGGAGTATCGTACGTTTATGTATGAAATGCGTAACATTTTTTCTTTTTATATGAAAGGTATTCATCCTGATACAATTCCTATACATCTAGCTGTTGAAGATTTAGGTGTCAGCTGTACATTTACTGTAAAATGTATAAAGTTGGTAACCTTGCAAAATCGTTGTCATACTTAAGAAAATAATAATGAACAGAGCTGCATTAAATACGATTAGTAATATGTTCAAAAAAATACATGCATACGCCAAAGGTGAAGAATTTATGGGCGGAAAACTATGAAATGTTACTGCAGCCTTTACAAACATTAACCAGCTAATTGAGTTAGGCGACAAATAAGAACAAATTCAAATTTCAAAGAAGCGTATTAGTTTAGTATGTTGCCTGTATTTTTGCATGTTGCGTGTAGTAGGTAGTTAAGGGAAGTGAGTTCCCCAGCAGTAAATCTTACAACTTCACTTTGAAAATTTTAGGTGAATTTCCTTGGAAATAGATGTTTCTACAGTTTATAGGAATGACATATCTCGGCAATCAAAAATCCTGAATTGACACAAATCAATTTTTCTTATCTCTGTACTGGTTCATTTAAATGAACCAGATGCGATTGCCTTCTCGTCTTTTCCTTTCTAGAGATAAACGATTCGTAATATGCGAGGACAGATCAATAAGTTAGAAAATCATATTGGCTTACCTTTTTGATTTGTGCGTTGTTATTTCTGAATTCCAAACATGTTTTTAAGCGTTAGAATAATATGATTTGTCTAAACCTCCAAAATAAATAAATCAAATGTGGCGTATGTTAACAGTTCTTCTGTTAACATTTCTTTTCTCCCAGTTGCTTCTTCTATATTGGAAAATCAAGTTTGGTCAAAAGTGTCACGTTTACTGCATGGAAAGGAAAACAATTAGTTGAACTTGGCCATCACTACTGATGTTTTCCGCTTAAAACTTTATTGAAAGCTCTGCTAAAGCGGCGTAACATCATTTGTTTCCAGCTAATCTGAAAGTCTTTTTTCTTATATTGGGACTTTCACTGTTTCTGAAGCAGTTAGCATGAAGTAATGAAAGTTTGATTTTATGAAACGCATGTAGTAAATTGTATCTAATTTACTTGAAATATTGAATACTGTTGTAGTTTTTAAAGTACTCGTATATGAATGCTTTAAAATAATTTCTAGATAAATCGAAATAATTCGCATCCAGTGAATTATTTTAGAATCGAATATTTTTGGAAGTAATGAAAAGTTGAGAGTTGCTCTCTTAAAAAGCAGCATAAAGATATTTTGAATTCACTCACCATATCATTACTATGACTAGGTATTTTGATTATTTTGTAGTTTTGAATTTTCTGTCCAAATATTCTGTCCTGGCAACTAACAACGCTCTACATGATATCAAGGTTTGCCAGGTAAATATGAATTTCGTGCAGCCACTGAACATCTATCCGTTGATAATAATTTGCTCGTACGATTTTACTGAATTTAAGTTCAGTCGTAAGAATACAACAACAACAATGTAAAAATCCGAAAACAATATAAAAAGATAAAAAAGAAACTAGTTAATGTGCAAACATGAATTAGGAATTTAAATATATTTGTTTCGAGTATCTATCTGCCTTTATTCTTATGATGCAATAAAATGAGAAATTCAAATAACTTTTGTTTAATCATTTTTTTTATTGAATAGAAAATTAAATTTTATTTTACATAACTAATTGGTTTTTAAGATGACAGACAGTAAATGAGGGCCAGCGGAAAGTGGAGTTTCTAGATTTTAATTTATTAGGGCATTTTCGATGGAGCTCCGCCATAACCCGTCTGGCTATGTGTACAGTTATTACATCTTGCTGAAACCTAATGCTGTTGAAATGGATACGTTTTCGACGCTGTTCTGGGTAAAAAATCTCCTTCAACATTTTCAAATAACGTTCCCTATTGACAGTTAACAATATCACGATTCCCCCCGGCGTATCAATGAGGCATTTTCTTTGTGTACGCAAAAATTATATTATGATTTACTAACTTTAGAATTCTTCTTCTTAAGTGGCGACTGGAATAGACACTCTTATCTATTATACGCCGCCCGTGGAAAATAATTCCAAGCTCTTCGATCTTCTGCGCTTCTCCTCCAATTCGTCACACCAAGCTTCGACAGTATTTCAAAAACCTGGTCCTTCCAACGGAGTTTTGAGCTCCATCTTCTGCGCCGTCCATCGAGTTCGTTGTCGAAAACTTTCCGTGCCGGAGAACACAGAATAACACTGGTAATACAGCTAATGTCGAAAATTTCTGTACGATTTCTCATTATTTGTATCTCTGACTTAAATATGTAATGCAATTTCAAATATAATAAAAGAGCGCAACAGAATAACGTGCGGGTCATGCAGTACAACAGACGTCTTAAGAAAACTACGTCACATAATATATTTGTGTACACTAAATGTGACGCAAGTCAGTGATTATGATGAGCGATATCAAACACAATAGTTATCACACAATAAGCTCTTATGTAAATTTCCAAACCTACTTTGAATCGATAAAGTATAAATTATCTGCAAAGATCGAATTTATGTATATCACTATTATTAGTATTTTAATTTATTATTATTATATTATTATTATAATCTATAATAGGTGTTCATTATCCTATTCGGCTTGTTAAGTCATTCGGGTTTGTGTCTTAAGTTTTTTGTTATGCACACCGAAAATAAGTAGTTGTTGTTGTGGATTATATATGCGGCCGATGAACTATGAGCATTGCGAGTGTTGATTTTATAACAGTAGCACAGTGCCAAAGTAAATTGCTATCGTTTTCCGTATATTGTAAACCATGTGCTATGATTTGCATAGTTATTTCTCTGTTGAACATCAGAGAGAAATATTTAAAACCTGAAACTTTGTATTGAAGTTTTAATTATTTATATCTGCTCCTGAAACATAAATTTAATATCGCGTTTAAAATTACACTTCTTTTCCTTCAATGCCTAATCTGTGATAATGCTTATTAATGGACAACAGACCGCACACAACTAACTTTGATATCTTTAAAATAAATTAAAGAAAGTAAAGTGCACATTGTATATATCATTAATTGTTACCTACTAAAAGATCTTTAGGAATCGTATGGAAGCAATTATATATATATTACATTCTCATATATTACATATACAGGGTGTTCGTCGGGAAAGTATACTACTTTGTTTTGCCACCATTTTGGTAAACATTAGTCTTGGCAGTTCATATTTGACAATCGTAAAGTAGAGACGTGCGAAATTTCTTATGGAAAAATGTTCGATAAACCAACGTGTTTTCATCGTTAAAACATTTTATCAAAATCAATAATCGATTACTGTAACGATGAGAAAGTTACGTGAAATTTTTAGGAGAAACAACGTGGCAAGAAGACGCACTATGTATCTTGTAGTGAATGATTTCGAAGAAAGAGGGTCGCCTGAAACATTACTGCTGCTCAAGAAAGTATTCCAAACAACACCTTTTGTGTCAAACAACAACGTACCTTAAGCTATTTATTTATATCCTGAAAATCCCAAAAAAAAGAAGGCATTATTAACATATACATAAAAAACAAGTTCCCTCTCACTCAAACGGGAACGGGACAGTTTAACGACTATTACGAACGTCACAGTTTGAGAAGCATCTACAAGACTTGTCAATTACTCGACTACTTGAAGTTTTCGTCAGACACATCGAGCTGATCGCCGCTCAAATAATGGTAAGTGGCTGTAAGCGGGGTTGAACCCGGGATCATGCGAACGATAAACGTGTATGCTAACCAACAGGCCACTACTCCAACGAAATACGAGGTGTGATAAAAAAAAGAGTTTTTTCAAATTTCGTGAGTTACGTTTGTTCGATTTTCGCATTTTTTTTCTGTTATGTTGGTACACATGTCTGTTATATATGTTGACAATATCAGCCATTTTGGATTGCCAGTTTGTTTTTAACAGTTTGTTTTTAGCCGTGTTTTGGTGTGCTCTTCGATTTTTTACTATTCGAAAAAATGATCGATCAAAGAAACTGTATTTGTTTTGTTTTGCGTAAAAAAATGAAATTAAATGTACAAGAACATTTGAAATGTTGACTGTGGCATTTGGCGAGTCTACTATGAGTATAACCGGTTTAAGGAAGGCCGAGAAGATGTCAATGACGATGCTCGTCCTGGACCGAAAAAAGCACGCCAAGTTCGGTCAAATGTGAAGGTTTTGTTTTTGCGCGAAGCAATTCGTCAGAAACGCACGGAATTGTTGAAAACCCATTCATGGATTTTGCTCCATGATAATAATGATAGAAGAAACGCTGGCACAAGTGTATTTTATCTGAGGGAGACTACTTTAAAGGAAATAAAATAAATTAAATAAATAAATAAAAGAAATTGATGAACAAATAAATACTTTTTGAAAAAAATTGAAAATAACGGTCATTTTTTGATCACACCTCGTATTGTACCATCTTAATGCTCAATATTTTAATTTTGTAATTCTTCCTTTGCATTTTTTGAACTTAAGGTTTGAGTTATCAAATGTATTCCTTGACAACTAATAAATTATTAGTATGCTCTTAAGATTAACAGTATGTATAAACAAAGAGCAACTTTAAATTTTACAAGTATTCACTGTTACGTCTTGCTATTATTATCCCATTATTTTGTTTTTAAATACGTTTTAAGTTAATAATTTTATAAAATGTATCATGTTTTTAGTCATGTATCCAGACCTTATTTATTTCATTTGCTGCAAATCCATTCCGAGAATATTTCTATAGCTAAGCGAGGTTTGTGTCTTAAGTCTTTCGTTTTATGTCCCTTATATGCACATTTGGTATGTTCTAGGTCATACATCGTACTCACAAAATGCCTTTTACTTTTGCTTAACCAAAAAAATTAAAATATCGAAATTTTGTCGAAATATATTTTGTTTTCTATATTTTGTTTTCGTTAATTAAATTCGTGTCTTAAGTCCATCATGTCAATGTTACAAAAGAAAAATGCTCATTGCTCATTTATTATAGTGATACAATTTCATTTTGTATTTGTATAATTTATAAACAAACCATATTATTAACAATTTGCAATAGACATTTTAAATACACTTGTCATTGAGTTCAATGTTTTTAGTTCAAGTCGGCTTTCAGTTATGATTTCTTGTGTATTTTCTGTATAATTTAAGTAAAAAAGGTATTGAAAGCAAAATTACTATAATTGAGTTAATCCCAAATAGTGAAGTGAACGTAAAATACCAGAAAGCAAAGACACCCACCCACATTGTGACATTGCTATCGATTCAATTTTTAAGCCTCCCAAATGTCAATACAATTTTTAAACTAAACATTACAGTAAAAAGAAAAATATTCAAATCTATAATAACCCTGACCTTTTTAAAGCCCTCGAAAACGCCTATTAGACTGCCCGTTGCCTAGCGTAATTGTTTAGTTTAACTGCGAACAAAGTTTTTTTTTTCGATGAAAAATGTTTGCTTGTTTTACTGTTAAATTTGTTCAATCAAGCGGAATTATAATTTCGTTTGTAATAAATTAAACAACAAATATCGGAATGCTGAAATAGTTAAGTTTATTAATTAGTTTTTTACCAGCCGCAAAATTGCCATAATGAATCATCTGATCATATAAAACTTTAATAAAAAAAAATGAGGTAAAACAGTTAAATTTTCGCACCAAAAAGAAAAACGGCCTAATTAAACAATTACTGTAAAACGTTTCTCTTTGCGTTTCTACGCCAAAGAATACCGCCAAGGCTAAATGTTGTGCTTAAAATGAATGTTAATTGGTTTTTTTGTATGACGTACAATACTACTGACTCATTCTCCGGCGTATAGCAAAAAACGATTATTTCAATGCGGATCAAAAATGTATCATAATTTTGTGTCTACGTTTTTGCTATTTACACAAGTCAGCCTGACAATAGATTTCAAATTGCTATTATTCACTCAATTGTATATCATTATGCGCAGATCACTCAATCATAAATCGTTTTTGTTGTTTGAAATTGTAAGAGATTTAGTTCCCCTCACCTTAGGGCATAGTGTGTGCGACCATTCAATGGGATCATATGGGTCTACCCACGCTTTGCACATATTTTTCTATTGTCTGTGGTCCAATAATATACAAATTAGTTTGCTGTGGGCACAGCTCACCGCAGTAATTCCTGTTTAGTTTTTTTTTTTTTTTTTTTTTTTTGTGCAAAATTTATAAATTTGAAAGTGAAATGATATGCTATTTATTTTCATTCATGTACCAAACATGTCAAATACACGTCAGCCCTTTTTTTTAAGAATTTGGCTAAGTTGATTTATTGTTGTAAACCATTCAATAATTCACTTAATGTATGAGTGTTTTAGTAACAAATGTCTAACCACACACATGTTGCGGATGACAAGACAACGGACGTTTTACAAATTCATTTGCTTCTTATTCGACTTTCTAAAAGAACTATATTGTATAGGTATAAGACGGGTGCCAAAATTCATGCAAGATTTAAAATTTTGCGTCATAACTGCATGACTATTGACAGGTCAGCGTTATTAAAAATGAACTGATATGCGCCAGAGAAAGCTCGTTGAATTGAATACATAATTTCAACGGCCGGGTTACGATTTGCCGAAATACATTTTTTCATATTTCATATTTTTATTTATACATTTGTTTATCTTTTTTCATGTTGCCGCGAAACGAAATAAAAATGGTTTCCTTAGGTGTAAAAACAATATGTTTACTTCTTATTGCTGGAGATAGAGCTCTTAGATTCGCGCATTGAGGCGGAACGACGTCTCTTGGCTTCTTCGCGTTTGGCTTTATTTTCCTTCTTTCTTTGGGCCAACAATTTGGCGTAGTCAGCAGCAGCTTCCTTGGAAGCTATTTGATGCTTCTTCTTCAAGGCATTACGTCTGCGCTTCCTTTGCAAGATAACGGGAGTGATGAGACGTTGAATCTTGGGGGCCTTAGTGGTGGCCTTCTTGTTGTCCTTGGCGGGAAGAGGACGGCGTACGACAGAATGACGGACATCATCTTCTTTGGACAAGTTGAACAACTTACGGATCTTGCTGGCTCTCTTAGGACCCAAACGACGGGGAACAGCAGTATCTGTAAGACCGGGGATGTCTTTCTCGCCGTTCTTGACGATAACGAAAGCCAAAACCGACATGTTAGCATCAACGATGCAACCACGGACTGATTTACGTTGACGCTCACCGGGGGCGGTAGCAGGAGTGTCCCTTTTTCAACAACAAACGAACGCGACCATGAGTCAAGACACCCTGTTTCATGGGGAAACCTTGTTTGTCGTTACAACCGGAAATACGGAGCATATAGCCCTTCCATTCATCAACGAGGATATCGGCTTCGACCACTTGGCCCATACGCTTCTCGTAGAATACACGCAATTTGTGTTCATCGACAACTTCGAAGAGTTTTTCGCATCCCGTTGCGGGAGAAGAAACGTTGAGCTTCATTTTTAAGGTCTGATTTGGAGGAGCACCAAATTGTCTTCAACAATTACGATATTTGCATCATGATGACATCACCAGTTGTTAAAATTATCGTATTTGAAGTTTAGAAATTCCGCAAGTACATGTCGAGAAACATGCGTACCCACAACATATAATTGCCAGGAGTCTGGACCCACTAACGTCTCATAGGATAATAGCAACGAAGATTTTCTTGTTCTTTTGCATTTAGGCAGTGAACAAGACGGTGCCACATGAAGTACACCTTGTGTAACAATTTAATTAATGCATGAATCATTACGCTTTTCGGAACGAGGCATCGCCTATATAAGAGAGAAACATCTTATTTGTTATATTGATATGTTGGAGCATTTTCGCTGTAACTGGCCACTCATTAAAGCAGGAATAGAATATTGAGATTGTTGTATCAGAAAAGTTGTTTTGATTGATTTTAAAAATGGTTCAGAAATAAATGTTTATTTTTTGAAGGGTATATTTGGAATTTTTTTTCTTCTTTTTTGCGACTCTATACACGTTAACACATACATACATGTGTATATAAATACACGTGTTAGAACTTTCGGAAAATCCTTTACCGTAGAAATGCAGAACTTAGGGTTTTGTGCTTTGTGTGCCATCAGTAAGAATTTTGCGACAGCCTATTTATAATCTCTGTGACTTCAAATTAAAATTCTTCCAAACTGCTAGGAATGCAAATACTCTATTATAAAAAAATTTGTTAAACAATTTCAAAAAGTAACCATTTTGATGAATTCCCTTATTGATTTATAACCATTGAATTGAAAAAGTTAGGAAAAATGTTCTTTATTTTTTAACGTAATTTCCTTTTAGCTCAATACACTTTTTCCAGCGATACTCTATAGCTTCTATACAGGGTTGCCCATATTCGACGGACCCAAGTTTTAAAAAAAAAAAACAAAGAAAAAAATAAAAATTTGGCGGTTGGC
>JAHXMU010000075.1:1341605-1368879 GCA_019455685.1 Philornis downsi
GAGTTATCAATTTCGTTGAAATTTTCTCGACCAAAAAAAGGACGAAATCGATGTTTGGCTAATAATTATAAATGATATGTACGGACATAGGCAAAGTGTTTATAAGACATTTATGCCTAAAGACAGGTATTTTGATGCACTTTTTTAAATTTACGAGTATTTAGAAAAAGATCCAAGAGAGTGTACATTAGAGTACCTCGGCAAGTGTAGGGTCAACTTACATATATAGGTATACTTCTCTAGCGAAGAATGTTTTGTTTTAAAACAATTCCCAACATATTTCTGTTATAAATGTCTGTTTTCGACAACTAAACCGTTTTACAAATATTTTTAATAATACGATTTCCCTTAAGCAATATATTTATTGTATATCCTACTTTAATTGCAATGAGTGATTTAATATTACATAAATTTTTCACTATTTTAGTCCATGGATATGACTTCAATATTTTTGTTTTCGCTCGAGATATTGAGCCTTTGTGTCTTTGTGCAGATCTTTAGCTTTTTTCCAAAACATTATTTCAATTTATTCTATAATTAATTTCAAATTAACAGTGGAAAGACCTTTTTTGTTTCCATTGATTTGCCTTAAATGAACTCTTAGTAAAAGGAATTTTTAATCAATCGCTATTGCATTAAACGTGCGTGGTTATTTGCACTGAAGAATAATCAAGCCTAAAGGATGTCAATAAAAAAAGAAGAATCATAGTATTTATGTCACATAACGATTTGTTATGCTTCTATATGAATTTTGTTAATAAATCAAATTTATATAAATAAATAAACTATTAACAAATTAAAATAAAAATTAAATAAATCAACTCGTATATACATTTAGTTGAAATAGTATTTGATTTGAGCAATTAAGGACCTTTTGTGACCGAGAAAGGCAAAAATATCTTTCTAATGGTAATATAAAGTCCAATTTGCGATGAAAAACTTTCGAAACATTTAAAATCTTACGGAAATGTTGTAAAAAATTGTTCAATATTGCATATTGGTATATTGCGTTGAAAGTGTTAGATATGTTCTAAAGATTTTGTAGCTTATGAAAAGATTAACATAAATTCGAAATATTCTAGGAATGGCCACAAAATATTTTTTTTTTTCTAGAGGAGACCATGTGCAGCATTTTTCTTTTCGAATCGCTCTAATATTCTAACAATGTATTCTTGTCTTCAACAATTATCAGAGCAGTTTATTGGTCAATAAATTTGTAGAATATCTTAACTAATAAATAGTGGAATAGTGGGATTTAGCGCACATTTTTGTATTTATTTCATAGGAGAAGGATGAAGAATGATCTGCTTATAATTTTTTCCAACCACGCAATCATTGTAATAATTTACTAAATTTTTTTTAAATTTATTTTCAACAACTTCAGGCAGGATTATCACAATTTTGGGAATTCGTGAGATAAACTTATAGTTACACAGTAGTCTCTATTTGTGCACTTACGTTGCGCAATCATTTGTTGTAGGAGTTGTTCACTTCCAAATTTAAAAGTTAAAATAATTGTGAAATTTCATTACCACATGCTTTGTTTTATTAGTTTTTTCTTTTTCTTTTTTTTTCGAGTATCCTTTTTCAGTTGATTTAAGAAAAATATTGCCTTTAACATATTCTGTGATATGACTTTTATTGCTCAATTTGTAAACCTTTTTTTGCATTGCATTTGTTCAGTTTTCATTTAGGATTATGTAATTATTTTATATTTGTGTAAATTCTTTTTTTTAGTTTAAATTACGCCCCATTAAATAAACACCCCATTTCGATTTATATCGAAATTGATATAAATTAATTTTGTTCATTTTATTACACTTAATTTCCAGTTTATATTTATTACATTTGCATTAAATTCCTCTCCTTTGTCATCTAACTTACCATCTCTCCATCGGGGAACTGTCACGAACAATCGATTACCCCAATGCTCCACTCCCACGGGCAAAGCGTTCTGCGGTATATAATCACCACTGGCCAAGGCCTGTTGTTTCAAATTCTCATTGGGGAATGCAAAATCCAATTGTTTCCAGCTATAACGCTCTTGCAATTTATAAGCAGCATTACCCAACTGAATACACGACACAAAAGCCAAAAGGCCAATAACAATAAAACAGTTCATGTTATTCTTTTTATTTTTTATACAATTTAAATTTCAAATTAAATGCAACCAGGCAATAATTATCTTTATTTAGCACTGGAATTGAATATCCTTTTTCTTGCAATTCTTATTTTAGTTTGTTTTCTATATTTCCTTATGTTTTTAAATGTTATTTCCGTTTTGGCTTTTTTATATTTTAAGCCAAAAACCGTTAGCAGTTTGAATGTAAACGACGTTTAACGAGCAACTGTTGTGCACACAATTCCAACTCTGATTTATATAAACTTTGCTTTACTTTGGCTTTACTGGTTTTTGTTGATCTGCGAACATTTCGTCTTACAGAAATCTTTCATATCAAAATGCTTTCAGTGCTCACACAATCGATCGTTTATTTCATATGCGCATACCTGTAGACACTCGTGCTGTTGCTAACAGTGCGGTTTCATGGTGATTAACATTGTACTGTTGCATTCATTGTTCACTGCTAAAATGCTCGTGTCGTTTTTGTTGGCGTTACTGCCATGTTTCAGTGATTATGAATGACTTCGTTGAATGGAATGAGCTAACTTTGAGAGGTTGAAAATGTTTAGATACAAATTTATTGCGTCTGCTAGTAACTTGTTGCTTTGCTTATTTATGTACTGATTATACTGACTTTGTGCCAATTTTGGTTTCTTTCAAAGCAAGACTTGTCTCATAATCTTCTACTCACAATGTGACGTCATTTGTACGTGATGTTTTTGATATTATTGATGGATGATATTAAGTTCCCATATCAAAATATGAGAAAATGTTGACAAAGCGATAGTTTGTTGATCGTAAGAAAAGTTGAAAATATTTCTACAACAATTAACAAGTCAATTTAGATTGATACTAAGTTCAGTTGAAAGATAATTGTTGAACTATTTCGGCATGTAGCGCTGCTTTTAAACTACCAAGAATCTTTTGACCAAATGTATTTAATGACTTCTTAAGTCTAATGAGTGATGTCAGTCTGCCTGATGGGCTGGTTGGAACACATGATAATTGTTGTAAATGTTTATTTCTTAAGGGGACCCGGTGCTCTAGAGCTCGAAAATTTAGGGTATTTTCAGGATTTTTTTTACAATGAAAAAAAAAATGAAAAATTATATTTAAATTTTTAAGTTTTTCTTTAACTTATTTTATATACAAAAATGAATTTTTTTTTTAATTTTAATAATTACAAAAATGGCGCTGAAGTTGATCCTCCCGAAAAATTGATACTGGACGATGTTGTCCATTTTGGCGCTTCTATTTATCTGAAACACAAAAACCAAAAAAAAAAAATAATAATCAGTATGTCTGTCGCTACGAGTATGTCCCGTACTAGAATAAAAAAAAACAATTTGACAAAATGGCGCGGTTTTGAATTCGATATTCCAAAAATCGGGGTTCTTTTTCAGTTTTTTTAATAAAAAAATATATGAAAATAAAAAAAAAATAATATGATTCTAGTACGGGCGATAGCCATTGATGTTGTGAACAACATATTCAAATTTCAGACGATTCGATTGAATAATTTTTTTTTTTTTTTTTTTTTTTTTTTTTTTTTTTTTTTTTGTTGACAACAAAAGGCCGAAGAAAGTTGTTTTGAGATAATTGAGTTTAAAGTTTTCAAAAATTGCAGAAATTTTTAATACTTACAGTTAATCAGCGATTATACTACCATACACAACTCTTTCTGTTTCTTCGTACTCCAATGATTCTTCATGCTTCAGATTTTTTCGCGTTGTTCGAGCTTCTTTTGAGTCATCAGTACTTCGAAGATTGATGGTATCTACTCGACGTGCGCCGCGGTCACGTGCGAGTTGCTCCGCTTGTGGTTCAATGGATATACCCATGATCTCCATAATTTTTAAAACAGCGGCGAATCCTTTAATAAATGTACAGGCAGAATTATAGGTGGCAATATCAATTATTATTTTTTTTTTTTTTGCCAACAAGCTGATATTTTGGCGCTAGCTGCCGGACACAAGAATTGAAACTCTCATTATTGTTCTGGTTATTACTACCAATGCACCTTTCGAATAAATCATTTGCGTTAATTCTTCGTAGATGGGTTTCAATATTTCTTTTACGTCATCGTCTAGAGCAGGTGGATACTCATAGGTATCTAAAGTACCTGCAGCTTCACTCTGGCGCCATTTGCACCACTATTATGGATCTAGAGAACCATGCGAGTGTTGAGGATTGCCATCTGACTCTACCTACTAAAACGGCTGTAGAATCGAAAATACTGGGAATATTCTTCCAAAAATTTGACAGTATATTCTTAAAAGCC
Organism: Philornis downsi; assembly: GCA_019455685.1. NCBI lineage: Eukaryota > Metazoa > Arthropoda > Insecta > Diptera > Muscidae > Philornis > Philornis downsi. The sequence goes on from JAHXMU010000075.1 coordinate 1,346,009, forward strand.
TACACTTTCGAACTGTCATATATAAAAAAACGATTTTTTGAAAATTCTAAACCACCGGGACCCCTTAAACCACAACACAGCGTAACGTTTTTCCAAATCTCGTAGCAGTTCATCGCAAACGAGCCATATCAGCCTGTCACTTCTGATACATCCCATGTAAATTGATCGAGTTATCAAAATTTAATGTTTTCACTCCAATTTCTAATTCGCACGCTTTACCAATTGCATTACTTTATACCGCTTGGCCAAATCTACCAATCTCATGTAATTTGCGAATTTAGCCCATATATTCGCTGTTTTAGAACATTTTATTCAGTAGAACAGATTTTTTAAATTTAGCGATTATTCGACCTTTTAGGGCAACATTTTGATGCATTTTTTAAATTAATTTTGAAAAAGAAACAAATGGTTGCACGTTAAGGTGCTTCGTAATGTATGAGGTCAACTTATATATTTACCTCTTCAATGTTTTGAAATAGTTTCGAACAAATTTCCATTCTAGGCATCTGTTTTCGAGAACTGAACCATTTTAAAAGCACTTCTGATAAAACGATTTTCCTTAAGTAATGTACTAGTTCTTCTACTTCTGTGTGATCGAATACGAGTTTTACGCGAGTATGATAGTACTTTTTGTTAAGATCTTTAACTCTTTTTTTTTCAAAACATTTTCATATGCCGAGTTTACTTTATTCTATAACTTATTTCAAAATGATAGTAGAAATACCTTTCTGTTTAAGAAAAAAATTTTTTTTGTCAACCTTTATTAATCAAGAACCAAGCTTAAAGCATATCGATAATGGATCCACCTTTTGCATCAAGAAATTATTGTCACGTAATGGCTTATTATGCTCCCTTATGAGTCTAATCTTTTGCTTAATAAATCAACAAATCACTGAACATTCTTTTGAAAATAATATTTGATTTGAATGACTAAAGAATGATTCTGCTAGCGAAAAGTTTTTCAACTGAATTAAAATTTAAAATGCAGACAGAAATCAAAAGTAGCAGAAATATTTTTCTAAAGGTATTATAGAATTTAATTTATGATAAACGGCATGTGAAATATTTAAAATTGAAATTGCAATATTATAAAAAAATCGTTAGATTTGTCCGAAAAATCTTAGCATTTAAGGCATAAACATAAACAAATCTTAACATTTACCTACATATTTTAAATTAATATTTCATTGCATAATCCGAGCACTGGAGTATTGCCTGGCCCTTTATTGCAACACAAGTAAAATAAGACAATAAAAATATTTGGTACGATAAAAAAAAAAAAATTGTTTAGCTCAGGAAAACTTATATCCGAAATACTCTGGGAACTACCATAAAACTTTCGTTGTTTTCAAAGGGGAGTACATTTTCATACAGTGAAGATATAGGATACTTGCCTTCAACAACCACTGCTGAAGTTCGTTGGTCAATAAATTTATGGAACATTTTAATCGATAATTTTAGTTTTTATTCAATAAAGCTGATATTTTTAATTTAGCGATTATTTCCGTTTTTTTTTTTTTTTTTTTTGACAATATGAAGGATACCATTCTCCAAAAATGTCCATTACCAAGATATCGGAAGTTTAATATATCGAGTAGTTCGGAAAGTTTGTTCAATTTTGAAAAGAAATTTATTTATAAATGCGTATACAAAGAAAACATTTATTTTAATCTATTATGTAATCTCCCCCCTTTTTAATAACTTCTTGACACCTCTCTGGGAGCTTTTTAAATCGTCTGTCATAAAACTCGCATGGTTTTTCTGAAAAAAAGCTTTCAATTCGATTTTTCACTTTTTCGTCGTTATGGAAATTAAAATTCTTCAAGTAGTTGTTCAGACTGCGAAATAGGTGACAGTCGGACGGAGCGAGATCTGGGGAGTACGGTGGGTGAGGTGAAGTTTCCCACCCAAGCTCTGACAGTTTCTGACGAGTCCGCAAAGCAATGTGAGGCCTCGGTGAGAGAGTGAAGTATCCACACATCGATGTTGCTCACAAATCCGAGCTGATTTTTTGATTATTTCAGCTATTTCCCTAACTGTTGCACGGGGATTATCGATAATTAAATCTCTCATCTCGTCGCAAACAATTTCTTTTGGTCGTCCTGATCTGGAAGCGTCCGTTACGGAGAAGTCGCCCATAGAAAATGCTTTAAACCATTTCTGATAAGTTCTTTCATTTGGTCCGTTTTCTTCATAAACAGACTATTTTTCAGCCGTTTTTACCTTTTCTAAAATAATACAGCATAATACAGTGCCGCTCACTTGCATAGCACCCCCTTCAAATACTTTTTCTAAGCTGGATTTTTTCCAAAATAATAATTACAACGAACTGGTTGTGCTCTTATAAATCATATTTAATGTATTTGCTGTAATCCTATAACATAAATTTTCTTTCATTTTAATGAATTAAATACTTAAACATTAAACAAAAAAAAATTGTCAGAAATTCAATTTCAGGATTTGGTTTATTTGAATTTTAAAACGCTATAACCACTTACGACTAGAACGAGAACACAAGTAAATAATAGGAAACAGTCTAAAAAATGGTAGGATGAAGTTTCGATATCGTTTAAAGGAACTGTACGTCATGAGAAATGACGTATGGTGTACTATCGAATTAACCGATCGAACTTTTCGAACAACCCAATATTTAGGTTTTTAAAATTTGTACGTACAGAACGATGAGCTGTTAGTTATTACTATAAAGAATCGAACTGTTTCTGGACTCCAAAAGGAAAAATGTTCGACTTGTGGCATCAGACAGATTTTTTTTTTCTTTTTTTTTGTTTTTTGATAAAGTTTAACGACAGTTTGGTACAATTCCACGCTTATTACCTTTCATTGTATTCCTCCAACGGCAGTAGTATCTAAAATAATACCACAGCATGCCTTCAGGCCTAATATAAATCGTTGCATCAAACTCTGGGAACGTTTAATATGCTTGTGCCTACGGAGAATATCTGAGATGAGCGAGTTCTTTGCTTTATATGTACGTTACCCTCTATGGCTATTATTTACCATATGACTATTTTCGTAGAGTGGAATATACTCTAGAGAAACTGACTCAAATACTTTCCAATATGTTACGCCTGAAAGCACGCACGCATTGATGTTGTTACAGCTGATAAATGGTAAATACCAAGGACTTGAACCAAACTCTATCAAATGAGAAAAATCTGTTTGAGGTTCTTCGTCGAACATTTTATTTTTTGAAGTCCACAGAGAGTTGCTCTCTCTATAATATTCAACCTCTACGGCAGTAACTAATCGCATGTCAGACGCTAACCTATTTGAAAATTCATTGCATCACTCTTAATTTTTGTTACCCATAAAAGCGCGCTTGCATTGGTGCTGTTATAACTGATAAATGGGAAATACCATGGACTTGAACCAAACTCTATCAAATGAGAAAAACCTGTTTGAGGTTCTTCGTCGAACATTTTATTTTTTGAAGTCCACAGAGAGTTGCTTTCTCTATAATATTCAACCTCTACGGCAGTAACTAATCGCATGTCAGACGCTAACCTATTTGAAAATTCATTGCATCACTCTTAATTTTTGTTACCCCTAAAAGCGCGCTTGCATTGGTGCTATGGTCATATACGACTCAGTGCTTATGACCATAGGGAGGAGAGATCCTATTAGCACGATCGCATGCATTTGCGAACCCTGGTTTACAAGCTCAATTACATTGTCTGATTAAACGATTTTACTGAAATCTGTGTTCTGCCATTTGCAACCAAATTTTGCATGGGTGACAAATATTTTGAAAATATTTATTTATTTCTGTTTTCAAAAGATTATTTTTCGTTAACCTTATCTAGTAGCTGGCCATGCCAGGTTCATCCTAAGCTAGCCTAATCCTATTACTCTCATTTAAATACACAAACTTTATAAAATAACCTTATATTTTTTAACTTCAGTGAAGGATTTAACTAAATGATATCTGACTTAATATTTTGTACAATAAAAGGAACATACTTAAATAGAGTAGCTTCAATAAAAATCTATCTCTAGTATTTTTCTCAAAAAACTAAAAATTTGACGCGATGACACATTTTCTCTTGGATTCTTTGACCGAAAAAGGATTGTCGTTCTTGCGACAATAATTGCATAACTACAACCACTAAACATTGTACAAAATTCGGAAGATTTAAGCAGCAATTTATCCGAACGATTTTAATTTGGTACTCATTCCGTTGTGTTTGCTTTAGCAGTTTTAATTTTGGAATACCGCTTTGAATGTTTTCCGATTTTAATTTTTTTCCTGTTTATTTGGAAAACAACATTCTGGTTTGATTTGGGCATCGTGATTATTTATTTTTTGCCGCTTTTGCTTCGATTCCGTTACTCAATTTTTGGTATAATCGAACACCCTGCGTTTGGCTAACTATTTGCATTTCTGGCATACGCAACAACTAGTTGTTTCGACCTTATTTTCGAATCGCATGTTTTGGCCTACGTTGGCCAAATTGAAACGCTTGCTTAATAAAAACAAGTAGATATTTTGTAAAAGGAACGTCGTTACTGGTTGCTGTTCCTTTCAGACGCTATTGGAGTCTAGTCCATAACATTCATTAGACACCAGCAGAGTCAAGAAGCAAATGCAGATAGTTTGAATGGGGGTAATAATTTGCTGCTTTGACTATATCACAGTGGATATATTTGCGGCAGCAGTTGTACGGATGTAGGCGAGCATAAATTAAGTAAGAATTGGCAGGCTGCATGTCGAAATGAATTTAGCGAAATGTTGCCACAACTTACTGTTTCGAAGCTAATAAATATAGCACATGGTTTGTGAAAATAGCAACGCCACAGACGAGTGACATATTTAAAGTCACGTTGACCGCACTTTTGCAATTTTTATGTTGTATTTCTTAGAAATCATGTGCTTACCATTGCCCACAAAGGGAAACTGGATTAGTAAATGTTAAGTAACTGTTAAACTTTAGAAACTATTATTGCTGAAGCTAGCATGAAAAATATAAGATGACAATTTCTTCATAAGATTCTTTTTGCCTTAATGTTCTAACAACACAGTAAAATAGTTAGTTTAGGGCCTAACCCACGATAAATTTTTCTCAATGACATATCTCAATACAATTCTTTCAATATAATTGAAAGGCTACTTCATTTTAGAACTAGAATATCCTTTTGATTTTACTTGAATTATCATTAATTATTATGGCAAATTATGTCATTTTCTAACCTTGACCAATATAACTTTCAGACAAGACACAGAACAATCCTGTGTGATCACCTTCAGCAAAGTTTTTATATTTAAGGTTCCAAAAGGGTGTCACAATGAAACAAGTTTATATTTCTTTCGTTTTTACGATTGTAAATATAGATAACTTGGAAACAAGAATGACTATCTTTTTATTCTTAAGGGCGTTTCCTTGTTTCTCGTGGAAATTACATACTTTTATTGATTTTTATATGCTATATTAGCTATATTTTCTCTATACTATTATTTATATTTATCAAAACTCATTCCTGCATCTCCACTGGTTCATAAAAAACCTGTCGTGGTATTTGCTGAATGTCAGCGGTGCTGCTTGATAATACCATACTGTAAAATTTTTATTTCGATCAGTCCTCTTAATTATTTTATAACATTATAATGATTGAATAAAATGGACTCGGCAACGACCACTTTTGTTCGGACACATTTATAAATTGCATTGTTATATCTCCTATGGCTCACGTGATATGGCTGTCTGCTCAATCACAATCTAATGTATTGGGTGCGCAACTAGGTTCCCGCTGTTTGCCAATAGATGGCGCCAGCTATAAGTACTAGGCGATTCTGCCATGCTTATGCATATGGTAAACAAACCGGATCGACACAATAGTGATTTTCTTTTGACGTCACATTCTTTTGGTTGTGTGAATATGTATTGAATTTCTTCTTTAAAACAAAGAAAACGACGGCTGAAGTTGATCGAGACCATCAAAACTTTTACGGAGATGCTGCTTTAAATGAAACAATGTGTTGAGATTGGTTCCGTCGTTTTAATGACGGTGATTTTGATGTTGACGACCGTTCGCGTGGAGGAAGACGAAACACCTTCGAAGACACTGAATTGACGGCATTGCTTGATGGGCACATCCGTGTCAAACGTATATAGAGCTTGCTTCAGTATTAGGAGTTACCCGCCAAGCCATTTCCAATTCCGATTGCATGCGCTGGAAATGATTCAAAAGCAAGGAACTTACGTTTCTTATAAGTTGAAGCCAAGGGACGTTGTTCGTCGTGTTTTTGCCTGTAAATAACTGCTGTAGCAGCAAAAAAGGAAGGGGTTTCTTCATCGTATTGTAACGGGTGATGAAAAGAGGGTTCATTACAGCAATCCAAATAAAAGAAAATCATGAGGGCTGCCCGGTCAAGTTTCTACGTCGTCGCCTGGACCGAATATTCACGGTGCCAAGGTTATGCTCTGTATTTGGTGGGACCAGGTCGGTGTTATTTATTACGACCTGTTGAAACCACCACTGGGGATTGGTATTGACTTCAATTAATGCGATTGAGTCGAGTTCTGTGCGAAAAATGCCCACAACACACGAAGAGGCACGAAAAACTAATTTTTCAGTATGACAACGTCGGCCGCAAGTGACCCAGCCCGTTAAAAATTACCTGGAAACGCTGAAATGGAAAATCTTACCCCATCCGCCACATTCTCCAGATATTGCGCCGTCCATTCCGTTGGATGTCACATGGTCTGGCTGACCAGCAGTTTCATTCATATGACGACATCAAGGAATGGCTAGATTCGTGGATAGTCTCAAACGACAGTTTTACAGTGACGGAATTCGAACCTTGCTAAAATTATGGGAAAAAGTAGTTGGCAATACTTTCAATGAATCATTTGTAAACATGTTTTCATAATAAAGTTGCATTTTTATAAAAACAAATTAGCGATTACTTAGTTGCGCACCAACTAGCTTATGATTTCTTTGCTTGTCGGCAACAACATATTGTGAAAACATGTTTTTTCGAATCTATTGCATTACTTTCAAAGTAGGCCATTTCCGAAATAATGTGTAATAATCTAATCATTAAAATATTTTTTTTAACTCATTTTATAGGAAGGACTTCAGTTCTCGTAGCGAATTTTGTTTTAAGTTTTCTCTTTGAACTTTTGAAAGGTGTAAGTTTCAGTCAGTCGGAACGAATGAATGAATGCGATGGTTTTTCGATGACATTTCTTTCATTTTTGGCCAGAAGTTTTGTGGTTAGTGCGTTATCGTGGGGCAAATCTCATGAGTTCTCTTTGTCTTTCCTTTTTTCTAGTCCTTTTTGACGAATTTGCTCTCTCAAACGTCCAAATAATATTGTTTACTGAACTTCAGGCAAGAATTTCGTGCGATAATCAATGAAAACAGTCAACATTATCTTGACATTTGGCCAACTTCAACGTGGTTGTTCGGTTTCGGCTGATTTGGAAGACATCATTCCAAGGCTTATGGACTTGGCTGCATGTTAGACTCGTAAACATACATATGAGTACATCTTATCACCAGTTGTAATACGTTTTATGAATATGGGGTCGAAATTGACTGGTTTTAGCATGCCTTTCGCGACCTTTAAAGATTGAGTTTTTGAAGAAAACCCAAGTCTTTTGGAGCAAATTGAGCGGCAACGCGATTCACACCCCAACAGTCGTATTCACTGGTACGAATTGATTTGTGAGACACGAGAAGTCCAGTGACTATCTCTGCCAAACTTAAATGACACCATTTTTTTTTGAATCTGGATTTTCATGTCAGTTGAAGATGTTGGTAGATTGAGGCAAATCTTCCATAACATCTTGGCCGCTTTTGAGCGCACTGTACCACTCGTATATATATATGCACGTGTTTTTGATAAAGTCGATTCACTCCATGTCTTTCTATAACAATTTTTACGATTTGAAATTTCATTTGCAATACAAAATTTGAGAGAAATTTTCGCAATGTAGAAATCGCAGACACACTTTAGGTGAAATGACGAAATTGAGGACAGTAAACAAACTGAATGACAGATCGCTCTCAAACTTCGAAAATAATTTGGACAATCCCTTTATACGAGCCAATTAAAATTGAAATTCGATCTTTATGTTCTGTGTTGAACAAATAATTATTTATCTCATAATATGACTTTTTTTTGGTAAAGGGCATGTTGATGGAATGAAAACATCTTGAATCGTATAATATTCGACTCCCTGCCTAAAATACAACGTGGATTGATTTATCAATAACATGACTGTTTGCTAAATTTATTTGCTAATATAATCTGGTGCTATCGATAATTTAGAATTATTAAAATCTTATGTTATTCTTCTTTGCCAACAGCATATGTAACAGATTTTGTGATTACCATAGTAGGAAGCAATTAAATGTTGATGACGATCAGTTTGGTCTCAGTATAAATTTTTCAAAAAGGAGTCTAGTATTGCCCACTTTTTGCTAAAAAATGTGGCTTTCTATATCGATGGTACTCGTACGAGTATTAACTCTCGTATTCATAAATTAAATTATGTGTCCTCTTTTGACTCTTTTAGCGGATTATAAAAAAAGTGTTTGGCACCGCCCAGTTTTTTCTTATACGTATTTTATTCTATCGTAGTAACATTTATATTTATACCCGTTATAAATGTTAATAGATAATATTTTCCTAATTACTTTAGCCTGTAGAATGAAATTTTTAAAGAGGTGTGGCACCGCCCGCTTTTTGTTGGCGCAAAACGCCATTCCTTCATGAGTCTTTTCAATCTTACGAACAGGAAAAAGTCGCAGGGGGCCCAATCTGGTGATCTCTCACAAGCAATGATGAGTGAGTAAGTGCATTATCATGACGCAAAAGCCTTGAATTTTTTTCCACAATTCCGGGTGTTTTTTTCGTATTTCTTCACGCAAACGGCGCATAACTTCAAAGTAATACTCCTTATTTACCGTACGTCCTGATGGTAAGAACTCCTGATGCACCATAGTAATCGAAGAAAATAGTGAGCAAAACCTTCACATTTGATCGAATTTGGCGTGCTTTTTTGGTCTTGGCTCTTCTGGACTCTTCCGTGAGGCTTTGGTTTTGATGCCATAACCATATACTCACGATTCGTCACCAGTTATGACCCTTTTAAGCAAATCTGGATCATCGTTGACGTCATTCAACAATACCTGAGCGATGTTCATGCGACGCTGTTTTTGGTCAAAATTCAGCAATTTTGAAACGAACTTCGCTGCCACACGCTTCATGCCCAAAATTTCCGAAAAGATTGCATGGCATGAGACAACCGATGTGCCGACATCCTCAGCAACTTCTCTAATTGTGAGTAGACTATTCTTCATAACAATTTTCTTCACTTTCTCAACATTTTCATCGGTTGTTGATGTGCTGGGGCGTCCAGTGCGAATGTAGTCAATCACATCTTAAACATTTTTCTGACTAAGAGTAATCTCACCATATGCCACTGTCAACATTTCAAGTGTTTTTGAGCACTTAATTCCAATTTTTACACAAAATTTGGTGCAACTTCTTTGATCCATTTTTCTATAGCAGAAAATCGACGAACACACAAAACACTTGTCTTATTTATGCCTCTCACAGACAAACTAAACATGCTATGTGGATAAAACCGTCAACATATCTTCGAGGCAAGCGTACCAACATAATAAAAAAATAATAATAATCGAAAGTCGAATGTACGTCGCCCGTCGAAATTTGAAAATTCGCCTTTTTTTGAGCACACGTCGTAATGCAGTGGTCTTTTAGATTTCGTACTATACGTTTATGGAAATCAATAATTCCATATGAATACAAAAGATTCTCACTATCATGCTTCGGATTTAAGAAGCTCTTAATGTCTTGCTTGTAGAATTATTACACTTCATTATGAATTGTTTATGCTACACATTTTATATCCTATCTCTCTCCATATTCGTTGTTAATACTGTCATTACCATTATTATAGTAATCATTATTCAAACCTCTTAAGAACTGAATTGTAATATTTCAAGCTTGTGCGCCAAAATGTTGCTCTGCTTAATCAATTTGGCCGTAGCCCACGTTGGATTGTGATATTGAAATAAAATAAATAAACAAAATAAATAAATAAATACAGGGTGGCGCAATAGAACGTGCATATTTAAAAAATAGATTAAAAAATAAATACAAAAGATATGGTTAAAATAAATCTAAGGCATTGTAGAGTAATAAATGGAGTTTATTTTTTAAAAATAACATCATCTAAATGCTGACCCTCTCTACGACGGCACTCCTCTAACCGCAAAGAAAATTATTGAAAACTTTCTTCAGTAATACTGGTGTAATGGCTGCCATTTCACCACGGATATTCTCCTTGAGCTGAACGACGTTTCTTGGATTATTATTGTAGACTTTGTGTTTGAGGTATCACCACAAAAAAAGGTCAAGAGGCGTCAAGTCTGGACTACGTGGGGGCCATGGGATACCGCCTCTTTTCGAAATCAGTCTGCCAGGGAACATCTGCTTCACCACCGCCATGAAGTCATTTGATGTGTGACAGGTAGCTCCATCTTGTTGGAACCAAGTTTTGGAATTCACTATTCTTGAACTTTCAATTTCTGGAGCCAAAAATCCGCCCAACATCTCAACATAGCGTTCCGTTCATGACGTTTTGGCTCCGCGCATTTTCGAAGAAAAAGGACCAATTATTCCTCTGCCAGAGATTGCTGCCCATACTGTCACTTTAGGACTATGCAATGGTTTCTGGTGTTTGATTTTGGGATTTTCACTGTTCCAGTAATGACAATTTTGACGGTTTACGAACCCATTCATAAGAAAATGAGCCTCGTCAGAGAAATTGTCAAAATTGGAAAATCGATTAAGCATTTCATTAGCAAATGCGAGCCTTGCTATGAAGTCAGACTCTTTCAATTCTTGTGTTCATTGCAGCTTATATAGATGCAGTTTAAGATCCAATATTAAAATTCGTTGCAAACTTCGTCGCGATAATTGTAAGACAGACGATCCCTTGCGAGTCGACATTTGTGGATTTCCTCGTACTGACTCCATAACTCCCTCAACATTGTCTTCGGTCCTAGATGTTCTTGGGCGACCATTTGCTTGTGGTTTAAATGTTGAAGCGGTCTCTTCAAAACGCTTTACCCATATTCTAATTAAATTAGCACTCGGAGCTTCACTAATTCGCCGTAGTCCATATTCAGCACAATATAGTCGCCTAGTAACAATATATGAACGAGAGTTCTCGTAAAATGCGCACACGCAAAATGCGCGACTCTTCCCGTCGAAGTGATTCATAGCGACTAAAACTCCAAGACCCCGCCAACCCAACGATGTAGGCGGCCCCCCGCACACGCCTTTTCTACCCCGCAAAAAAAAGATGATGCAATATGCACGTTCTATTGCACCACTCTGTACAAATAAAATGTGTTGTATTCATATTGTGCGGTATTGATCGCGAAGCATTTGTGATTGATTGGTTGAGCCTTGGAAGAGATTATTGATACAACTAGTAGTTGGTCAAATTATGAGCCACTTCCTAACGCAGATAAGGCAATGTGTGATATCGAACGAACGGAGCAACATTTTTTATAAGAAAGTCGCTTAGCAAATATCCTGTTCACTAAATCGGAATGCTTCCAGTAAATTTTTCAATAACAGTTGTTCTTCCATTTCCGCTCCAACTTTTTCGCTAATCAATGTTATAAGGAAGTGGCTGTATCAATCTTTGTTTAATAGAATTTGAATTTGCTGGCATTTTTGTTTATTTGACTGTTTTTGTTTATTATTTTTTACACACATTTTTACTTATTTTCCTCAGATCATAATATGAAATAAGAGACATATTTGCTTATATGCAAACAACTGGAATGTGGATTTCTGCTTGATGCCTAATGATAAAGTTGAATAAAATCTATGCCACCACATACATGTGGAAGTTACGATTATGTTGGCTGGTATTCTGATTGAACCAAGTTAAAAACCAGTCTAAGCAAGAAACTCGTGCCAATATTCGCACTTACTATGCACAGCATAACAGTGAGCATTTACGAAAAAAAAAAAAATTGAAAAATGCTGTCGCTGTTAAACATAATTCGGTTGGGAGTGAAAAACATGATAACATGACCGAAACAAATTAATAAAAAAAAGTTGTAATATGATGAAATGAAACGAAAAAAAATGAGGTTAAGTGACGAAATATTTATGCAATGTGGCGACTCGAAAACTAGCTGACTAGTAGCCTCAAAAAAATTATTTTAGTGAAAAGTGGCAATCTTATAAAACATTTGTTTTAAGTTTCAAGGAACCGCCTACTTTAGTACTTTTATTTGAGCCATTAAAAGTAAACGATTTCAGTGAATTTGTATACAGGCGAAAAATTGGTCACCGTTATATAATTCATTATTTCCATTTGAAAAGTCTCAGTCCAACTAATATGTATTAAAGCCGAGCTGGATTCTACTCTGTTGGAGTCTGCTCCTTCGTTTACGACTGTAAAATATTGGGTAGCTGAGTTTAAACGAGGCCGTACGAGCTGGAAAGTCGAATACTGTAGTGGCAGACCAATCGAGGTGCTGATGCCAAGCATGGTTAAGAAAGCCTACAAAAGGTTATTAGATGATCATCGGCTGAAGGTGCATGAGTTAGCCGAAATGATAGGCATTTCAAAAGGTGCTATACATCGTATACTAACCGAAGATGTAAAAGTGGGTGCCGCGCATTCTTTCAACAGAGCAAAAACAGTGAGATGCTTTAGTAGAGTATTTGGCGATGTTCCACAGCAAAAAAACCGAATGTTTGCATCGATTTATAATCATGAATGAGACATTGGTCCACCACTTCACCAGAGACCTGAGACAAAGGAAGAGTCAAAGCAGTGGACTGGAGTGGGAAAATCGTGTCCAAAGGAAGCGAAAACGGTTCCATCTGCAGACGAAGTTATGTCGTCTGTTTTTTTAGGATGCGCATGAAATTATTTTTGTTGATTATCTTCTGAAAGGAAAAACCATCAACGGCTAATTTATTGCAGCATTTAGGTAATGAAATTATGATATAAAGGCCGCATTTGCCGCCGAAAGAGAAAGTGTTGTTTCATCAAGACAATGCTCCAGTTTACACACCCACTATTTCGATGGACAAAATCAATGAACTGAAGTTCGAATTGCTTCATCTCGCACCTTATTCGCCATATTTAGCTCGCTCGGATTATTTTCTATTTCCAAATTAGTAAAAATGTCTCGGTGGTAAAATTTTTGTCAACCATGAAGAAGTGGAGTCTACGTTTGATGGCTACTTTAAGGAATGTGACAATTCTTACTTTAACTTACTTATTTACTTATCGAAACTATTAAATATCGCTGAAAAAGTGTATAGGAGATAATGTTGAAAAATAAATAAAGGGAAAAATTTTACAACTTTTTTGCGTTTTCTTTGTTTGTTTGTTTGTTTTGTCTAAACTTGAGTATCATTAATTAAATACTTGCCAATGCATTCATAAATTATATGTGTTTTTCCTCTCACATTTATTAAAGATTTATGTTAATATGAAGGGTTGGGTTATTGCATGGAGTGTCATTGTTTATGTGTGGCAATTAATTATTTTCGATACCTTTTTTTATTCACCTAAATTATTCCAATTTTGTCTATTTGCGACGTTTTGGTTTTGATTATCTCAATATTTTGAGAGATCACAAATGGTATAAAACAAATTTATTTAAATTTGTCTTTGTTCGATGTGAATTTGTTAATGTAAAATTGTATATTAAATTGCTAAATGTTAATAAAAAAACTAGTACAGAAATGTCAATCAGATAAACTGACCTACGTAAACCTTTACCCAATGTCTTTCTGCTTTGCTGTAAAAGTGTTAAAGGTACCAGGAGGGACTTGGCAAATTTCTAGGCTCTTATCAAAAAATACTCTGAATGAATTAAAGCACAATTAAAAAAGCAAAATTGTAACTTTCTGAAGTCCTAATTTTTGGAAAAATGTGGAGGGTCACTAATTTTTGCTAAATCGGCCAACTTATATATGTGATCCCTAAATGTACTCCATTTTCATTCGTTGACTGCTCCATTACTCCAAATGTAATGCAATTGAATGAAAGACACGAATATAAAATTATAGTGTTATCCATTTTTCGGTTTCAAACTAAGGTTAAATAAAACACACATAAAGCTATAATTACTGTGAAACTTTTGTTTTATTATAATGCTTGGACCTTGCCATTATGTATGAAACACAATTTCATTTAAGTGACCACCTCTGGATTGGTTGCAGCAGTGGATCCTCCACCGTCATTTTCGAAAAAGTACGACCCAATGACACCTCCAGATGTGCGTCAAATAGTCACTTTTCCCCGATGCAATGTCTTTTCTACAATCATGTCTGGGTTCTCCGAGCCCCATATGCAGCAATTTTGCTTGCTGACGTAACCACCGAGTGAGGAATGGGCTTCATCGCTGAAGAAAATTTTGTTCGATTGAAAGCCCACGCTTGAATCACCACTTATGTAGTAAGTTTTAACTATTTTTACGCGTTCTTCGGTAGTTAAATGACCCATATTCGTAAATAAATAACACTTCAAATGACTGGTATTTAACAGCTGACAGCCTTGCCAGACCGGCGGTTTTGGAACCACTAAATGGATAATGCTGTATATGGGTCAAATAAGGAAATATGTATGGGAGATCGATTTTTGTTTGCATTTTACCCAGTATTATAACTCAATATACGATAATTAACGAAGTAATTTCAGTCTACCTAATGGGGATTACAGCGGAAAATTGAATTTCGTTCAGAATTTGCCTTGCAGAATGCATCATGATATGCGTCGAATTTGGCTGAATTCAGTAAACCTGCCTCAAAGGTGTTTAGGTAAGAATATATGGATTAAATCGGTCATTTGGAATACAGGAGGGTACTTGATCGATTTTGTTCCAATTTGATAGAGAGTTATAAAGCAACACAATGGATAAAAATGTATATAATTATAATTCGAATGTCTAATAATTCACAGTTGCAAAGAAATGGTTAAGTATTGAAATATCGGTCCAGATAGGTTGAGGCATAGTACTGTATTTTCATCATGGGTCCCTACTTTAGTAAGTGCTTAATATGAACCAAATTTAGCCAACTTCTGTGCAATTACATAAAACACATGAACCTAAGAATTAACCCATAAATTGGCCATTTGTTTATTAGCCATCGTTTAGCCATCATACAAGAACTATTTTGATTAACCAGGAGCTAAACATTGTACAAAAAACCTTTTTGAATAAGGCTGAATACAAAAAAGAAGCTCAATGGATGGGTGCCACACGAGTTAATGCAAAAAGTCTCATGGACTGAATTTTCCATCTGGGGATCGCTGTTGATTTGCAACAAAATCGATTCATTTCTAAAGTGGATGATGGCTGGCAATGGAATGCGGATCTCTTACAACAATGTCAAGCGAAAACGATCGTGAAGGGATTGGCAGGGAATCATTTACTCCAAGCTGTTCGCCTACATCAACTTTTAATTCGAACCTGTACTGCCAACAATTGAACAACGGCTACACATCAGCAGTGACTCGCCAAAAGCTCCGGGAACTTGGTTGGGAGTTTTTTTTTGCATCCATTCAGACATAGCACCAAGAGAGGCGTAATAGAATTACCTTCAAATGGCAACAGGTTATCGAAGAAATCCTAATTTGAATACTTCCTGCTAGTCTAAACTAAAACTTCAATGTCATGCAAAAATAATGGTTTCCATTTTACCTCATCTTGGATATAAATTACAAGTTTTTCAAATAGATCGAACTGAGATATTGACAGACTGAGGTGGCCTCTGTAAAAGCTGTTGTTTTTTTTCTCAAAAACTGATGTTGAATCATCATGTCAAATTACATGTCTAAGTGTTACCTGTAAATGATGGAAACTTTATTATCAAAATCAGCATTCATTAGAATAAACGTTTCGCCTATTGTGCGCATACAGACTTGGTGGCCCTTCGAAGTTGACTTTCCAATGTTTGGTAGCCAAATTTTAGACGACCGGTCCAAAGGAACCCCAGATCGGTCGAGAACACGCCGCCGCCACCCGCGAAAGTGGGCAGTGGGTATACCAGGCATCCTGTTATTCGCAGCGAATAAGAGCTCGGATTTCCGCAGACTTCAACTTGACGAATTAGGCCTGCAACCATACAAGAACCAACTGACCCAGGTTAATGACCATAGACAATATCGTTTGCTCGCTGGCTGGGCTTTGGAGGCCAGATATTTTGATTGAACGGCTATGTTAAAAACTAAATTGTTGTACATTGGATGACGACAGCTGATACATGCGCAAAAAGTTACTATTTAATGTGGATTTTGGGCCGGTAACACCAATGTTACCCGTTACCTTTTCACTTCTTCGAAAATTACATTGATGGAGATCAAAATTTTCTGATCCAAAATGAAAGATACAGATGCGAACACACAACGAACGACACAATGATCATCCTACATGATCATTTTGAGATTTTGGTTATCTCCGGTGGAAATGACTTGAATTGGTCAGCAAGATCGGATGATTCGGCTCTAGGCTAATAAGCTGCAATAGGCCGGTGCATTCAAAGTCAACATAACTCAGTCAAATAGTTCAAACTCAGCCGGACCTGTGCAACAGAGTCACTGAAAATTGGACTCGTCGGATTCATGCCACCGTGCAAAGCCGCGGAGGACGTTTGAATAACGTTCCATACATAACATTTCCATTCCATACATAATGACATGAATTAATCTTTGAAATATGGAAAGAATTGGATGTGTAGACTGACTTTGTCGTTGCGTTGGTAGCTAGTGGAAACAATTATCTGAGACTTCATAAAACGTATGTGTTCTTGATCGATGTAGAAATCGACCTTTCGACCTTTTCTTCGACCCTTCCGGTTGTCCGTTGAAGGCACGAAAGAAATCGTCTTCATAGATAGGTTCGTAATTAGGCAAAAATGGCCAAGCGGAAAAAATGTATCCAAAAAAGGACTAAACCAACCTTCTGAAAACTGCTTCTTGTTATTGAAAATCGCAAAAACATGCTCACTGGGAAATCAGGCTAAATCGATACACTGTATAAGAGAAGAGGCTGTTTATGAGTCAGCACATCATCCACGATACTATGGAAATTTAGGAAGCTCTTCCACTTTTTTCCCAAGTGCCAATATGCTTATTTCACTATGCTGAAAATGACTGTTGCTGGCAGGGTTTAATTGATCACAAAAAATATGAGCATAATATCAATAAAAGAGAAAAGTTTTTCTCATATTTGGGACGTGAAGTTAATTTATTATATTTATGCATTACAGTTGCTAATCAGTATTAAGAATATCACTATCATATAACTAAACACACGCTGGCGTCTTATCGATAATGAGTAACAACAGAAGGAATTTATACCTTTCACATTCGAATACGATTAAATGAACAAATTTATTTTATTTCTCGGTAATAACACTGCATATTTTTGACCCTGAATGATGAGAATTGCTTAAGCATTCTCAATGTGGCATGTGCAGACCACTTTTAGGAGTTATTGGACTTGAACTATATTAAGTTACTTTCAAAACCGTTTAATAAAACACCGCAAACCGACAATAGTCGTTTAAAAAGTCATATTTTAATATAATAAAAACAAAAGAGGTGGAAGCGTGAGAAATGCAAGTCAATAAATTAGATTTTATTTCAACGCTCTTATCGTTCTTAGACATTTTCGGTTTAATCAACTTCCCAATCAACACTCAACTCAAATCTATCAAATTTCACAAAACAATAAGCGTTTATTAACTGGCAAAAATATTTCCGACTGGTTCTATGCTGTTTTTGAAATTAAGCTCTTAATTAACACATTAATTTAACTATTTAACAAAAAATCGCATTGATTTTAAAGCTAAATAATTCAAATATGATTGAAATTTTTTATGCATCATACATTGAGCGTCTCATTGCTGGCAGGCCTTTTTAGTGCATTAAGTAATTTAGGCATATACTGAGCGCAATGACTAAATTGAGAAGAAAAAAAAACTCATAACTGAACATACTTAATTGCCTTAATGATGTGCGATGATGATTGGTATGATGATTTATTTGGGAAATTTGTTATTGGATTAGTAGAGGAAACAAAAATACGTATTATTTTTATATCAAGTATTTCACGGTGTTTTGACCTCATTAATTTTTTTTTTAAATGTAAGTAATATTAATTTATTGATTGTGCTATTTTATGTAGTAAATCGGTTTAAAGTATAGACTGAGTCAAATGATTTGTTGGTTTTCAAAATAAAAGATAAATTCCTTTACATCCCATGAGTGGAATATGAAAGGAGAGCTTTATTTTTAGACTTACTGGTAATGTAAAGACTGTCTCAAATGACTTGTTGGTTCTCAAAATTAAAGATAAATTCCTGTATATCCCATGAGGGAAGTACGAAAGGAGAGCTTTATTTTTAGACTTACTGGTAATGTATAGACTGACTTGTAGGTTTTGAAACTGAAAGATAAATTCCTTTACATCCCTTGAATGGAATATGGATGGAGAACTTTACTTGTAGACTTACTGAATGGGATCCGAATGTTAGTTTGGTGAGTGCTTGATTACTCAAAGTAATCATTGGACAAATCGAAGTGACCGCCGCTTAAAGAAAGAAAAATTATTGTATCGGGGATAGAATCCACGATCATCTACATGCCAGTAATCTTTCTTAAAACATTGTTTCAGAACAATTATACTGATATAAAAGCAATAAAATAATTACGAAATTACGTTTAAGAGCTATCAATCTTAAGTTGCCGTATTACACTTTGTCAAAAAAAAATTGATCGTTTAAAAAGCCCACTTAAAAGAATTGTCAAAATTTGTTGGTCACTGTTCTCTATACTAATGCGGAGTTTGAGCATGATCTCAAATTTCGTTTGTTCACGGTGCTCGATTTTGTCAATTCATCTCAAGTGCATTTTGCGATTTTTACCGTATAATAATACAGTGTGTCCGTCGGGAAGGTTATTACTTTGTTTTGCCGTCATTTTGGTAAACATTAGTCTTGACAGTTCATATTTGGCAGTCGTGAAGTAGAGACGTGGCAAATTTATTATGGAAAAATATTCCATAAACCAACGTGCTTTAATCGTTAAAACATTTTATCGTTAAACATTTCAATCATCGATTACTGTGACGATGAGAAAGTTACGTAAAATTTTTGAGAGAAACAACGTGCCAACAAGACGCACTATTTATCGTGTACTGAATGATTTTGAAGAAAGAAGGTCTGTAGCTGATAGGGCCAAGCATAGACCATAAAGTACTGCAAGATCGGCTGAAAACATTACTGCTGCTCAAGAAAGTTTTCAAAACAATCCATCAGCTTGGTCTTCAAAGAACAACCTTGGATACAATTTTGCACAAGGATTTGCATTTGTTTCCATTTAAGATTCAGTTGACGCAAGAGCTTCTTTCACAAGACCATTTACGCCGTACGTAGCCAACAGGATGTGACAGCTCGCCCATGACAACCCCGATTTTCATGAAAAAATTATGACGAGGCACATTTTCATTTGAATGGATATGTGAATAAACAGAAAAGTCGGTTCTGGGCAATGGAAAACCCTCAAATTCTTCAACAGTCACCTTTGCATCCATTAAAAGTGACAGTCTGGTGTGCAATTTAGCCTCTTTCCACAACAAGTTATTTTAAGAAATTGTGATGTTGATTGGCATCCACGGTCGCTTGATTTGACTGCTCCGGACTTCTTTTTGTGTGGATATGTGAAAATCAAGGTTTATGCAGACAAACCGGAAACGCTTGAGCAACTCATACAAAATATTCGCGATGAAATTAATGAAATACCGCGTGAAATGTGTGAGAATGTAATGAAAAATGTGCTCAAAATGTGTATTCCATACCTAATTAAATAATTATTAGTAAACATTTATCAACTAATAAATTATTTATCAATATAAGATCCATTCTCTTTCATTTAATCAACAATTATAAACAAGCAAATTAGCATGCCTTCCCGACGGACACGCTGTATATCGAAAAATAATTTGGCTCAAATTTTGTATTGCAAATCTAACTTTGTGTGACGAACAGCCTACAGCGAATCCACCTTATCAATGAAATGTGGTTATGAGTGGCATTCTGCATTCGAATGGGGTCGAGATTTGGTAGAAGACTGGCCTCACTCTGGTCGTCCATCATCGTCTTCAACTGAGCTTGATATAAATCAATTTCCTTAATTTTATCTATGAAAATTAACTGAAAATCGTCATTTAAGTTTGAGAGAGATAATGGCTGGATTTTCTTTATCTTACGAATCAATTCGTACTGTTATCATACTATTTGCTCAACTGAATTTTCTGCAAAAACTCAATTGCGTAGAAGGACTGAAGATATGGTAGAAGGAGTCAATGCCGATTCCACACTCATAAAACGACTTATAACTAGTGATGAAAAATGGTTTTACGATCTTAACATGCAAACCTTCCAACTGAACCGAAACAAAAAAAAACACGTAAAATTCGAACCAAAGTCAAGGTAATATTGACTATTTTCTTTGATTATTACGGTGTTGTGCATTCGGAATTTTCTCCTAAAGGGCAAACGGAAAATAAAGACTACTTTCACAGCATTATCCGATGTTTGAGAGAACAAATTCGTCGACATAGTCTGCGTTTGGGGGAAGAAGACTCATAGATTTTTCACCACGACAACGAACCATCTCATTATGAACGAATTACTGGTCAAAAACTCACCTAACATTGAGCAACTACCGTATTCTATTCTTTTCCTACTATAGCTCCTGCTGATTTTTTCTCCTTCTTTCAAATTGACACTTCGAAGCTCCCATTTTCAGCCGATAAACGACATGAAAGATAGATTGCGGCAAGAACTGAGGTCTTATCTGGAAAACGCGTTTGGAAAATGTTTTGCTGATTTGATTATTCGTTGGCATATTGTTTCGAAAGGAGCCTACATTAAAAGTGATACAATAAATTTGAATGAATGATAAATATGTTGTGTTTTGGTAATTATTTGACACAATATATACATAAAATGTGGGGATAACATCTGGTTAGTTTATCAACTACTGCGTGGACGATGTAGAATTCTGCAAATTGTTCTTAAGGTTTTCAGCAGAAATGGTCACATGCAAATAACTTAAATACTACGATTAACTCGAGACTAGGTTAAACATTTTTATGAGAGCTGTATCAAAACATGGACAGATAAGTCCCGTGTTCTATAATATTCGTCCCTGATGCAACTTACGTATAATATTTACTAAACATATGCACTAAATTAATCGGCTTCCAAAGAAAAAATGGGAGCAATTCGATTGCTAGTGCAGTCGGTTGTACTAAAATTGAGTAAAATGTGGACAGGTATAACAATCTTTCCGTGCCGGCGCATTTGGGTCCATCCGCACAACCTGACCCAGTCAACGCAATCGCTGTATATTAATGCGTTTGACCACGTCGACGTCGGCATATAGCTCATACAACTCATTGTTCATGCGACGCTGATACTCTTCGATAACGATGACGGGTCCATATATTTTCCGGAGTATTTTTCTCTTGGAAACTGTCAGTACTTATTCATCTACTTGCGTCATATTGTGCGCCATATAACAACACAGGTAGAACCAACGTTTGGTACAGTCGGATTTTTGTTTGCCGAGAGAGGGCATTATCATTGAATCGCTTGCTTAGTTTATAGTAACATCTGTTAGCAAGCAATACTCTCCTCTCTATCTCTATGCTGACATCATTCGTTTTCTTTACAGCGGAGCCGAAATAGATTAAATCTTCTACCTCTCCAAAATTATAGTTGTCAACGTCCACACATCATCCCAAACGAGTAGACTCTTTGTTCGTTGAAACCAATAACTTTATTTTGCCCTCGTCTACCACTAGACACATTTCGTTGCTTCCTTCGTGGCTGCAGTAACATCTCGCAGTTTTCTGCCAATGATGCTTATGTCATCGGCATATGCGAGTAAAATATCACTTGTTAAAGATAATACCAGACGTGTTAACCGCAACTTTTCTCATAATCATCTCCAACAGCATGTTGAGGAGGTCGCACGACAGACTGTCGCCCTGCCTAAATCCTTGTTTGGTGTAAAAAGGCTCACTTAGATCTTTGCCTATCTTTACTGAAGACTTCGTGTCAGTCAGCGTCATCCTATAAAGACGTATAAGCTTCGTAGGAATTCCAAACTCAGATATGGCCAAAATGTATATAGACAAGATTTTATTAAATTCAGACAAATGTTGTTCGTCATTATCCCAAACAAAATGTATAAGCTAGCTGTTTTGGTCATCAGCTAATTACAGAATCGGCTAAAAAATTTATCCGAGTTTATTGGTATATCCTTCGTCATCAGGCAGACTTCAGCGATAGCTTAAAATATAATAATATAAAAAAGTATTGTAATAAAAATAGCAAAATTCCACCAACATAAACCATCGCACATCATACTCTGGGTTTGTCATTGCAATTATATGTCGTTGAATTACGCTCGGTTGCTTTCGCAATTACATGAAACAGTTTTTGACGTCGAGTAAATCAGGACTTGTGTGATCTATATGGCGACTCAGAGCCTTTCAGAGCCCGTTATAGAAATCTGGTAATCTCATTCAAATTTTGTCGTGATTAATTGTAAAAGAATCGCAGAAGACCGAAGCACTTAAAATGCTTTATTATGAACGGTAAAAAATGGTCTAAAATTTAAATGGATTGTTGGAGATCCATTACTTTTCCAACAGATGGCTTTAATTATCTGTAACTCGCGTTGTACATTGCGACCGGACTACACCAGGTGGCGTTCGAAAGATAAGATCACGTACTCAAAAAACTACTGAGACCG
>JAHXMU010000075.1:1368889-1383109 GCA_019455685.1 Philornis downsi
GTGTTTATGATTCCGATACTGAACGGCCAATCATGCCCAATTTTTTGTTTCGTCGATTCTGTTCCGGTAATTTTGATGTCAAAGATTCACGACTCTCTAGAAGGCTAATTCTTGGAGAAGTTTATACGACAATGGGAATCGCCAAGTTCGGCTGTCACGTAAACGCTGTATCGATTGCCCAGGAGGTAAGCATTGTACAAGAAAATCGGTTGGAACCACTTGAGTAAGACTGGATGCGAAAATAAGTTCGATGTATGGGTTCAACACAAGTGAAGCGGATTGTGACTGATGATAAAATGTGGATCACTTACAACAAAGTTAAGTGACAACGGTCGTGGTCAAATTGCGCTCAGCCGGCGCGAACGGTGACGGATTGATGATTAACAGTAAGTAAGATTTTGCTGCTTGTCTGGTGGGATTGGCAGAGAATCATCTACTGTGAGATGATTATGGCCAAATTCTTAATTCGGATTGATGCTGTCAACAAATGGTCCAATAGGGGATGAATTGCGTTCTCTCACAACAACACCAGGCCACACACATCGATAGTGACTTCCCAAAATCTCCAGGAGTTTGGTCAGAAGATTCTTATGCATCCTTCTTATAGTCCGAATTTGACATCATTGCAAATGATTTTGCTGGTGAGAAATGCACCTTAACAGAAGCTTGTGAAAATCGACTGTTCCAGGGGATGACCTTTTTTATGAGAGAGGAATAATCGAATTACCTTCAAAACAGCAACAAGTTATTGAACAAGACGGTGCATATTTAATCTAAATCGGATCATTCTAACTATGTTAAGTAACGGATTCAGTGTCATGCAAGAATAATGAATTCTTTCCTGCTACACTTTACATATTAGTGGAACATATTATTTAATGAGAGATACTGGAAGTATCAAATTATTGGAAAAATCACCGTCCATTCTACAAAGAAAACCAAAATACAAATAAATAAGAAGTGCACCTGGCACCTGGCAATGGAAATAGTTTTACCGTAAAAACAACACCAAATTTTATGGCAAATATTTTGCTGGGATATACTCGTAGTGTATTAGTGTAAAGCCTGCTAGTTTGTCTGGGTGCGTCCGGAAAAGTAAATTGACAAATAACATCAAATAAACTTTGTTTTTTTATATTGACTGTGTCATGTAGGCCCATCCTGCTAAAGTTACATATTGTCAACATGCCTGGCACTCAATGTCTGGACAAGTATTCATTAATTATTTTTCGTTGTTGCTCCTGTCTCAATTTCTAATGGAACAGCAGCAACTAGTTTGATAAACATCGTCATAGACAATTAGGCGAAATTTGATAAAATATGTACTGCATGCTACCAAAATGGCTTCCCTTGATAACGACATTTACCACTTTAATACAAATTTTATTGAGTGTACTACATTTACAATGTATTACAAATTACAATATCTTAATATAAAACTGACACAACATCCCGTCAAGACATAAATCATCACAAAGTGTCACATTAAGCTATTTCTTTAATGTTATATAAAAATTTTTCTATTCAAACCAGTTACATTTTCATGTTCAATAATACAATTAATACTGTGCAGCAAATTAAGAAAGAAGCTGTACCTGTTTTTTTTTTCTTCAAATACCACCTTTAAGCCATAAGAAAGAAAAATATACAAGTTTTGCCCACATTATGTGATCATGTGTTGATATAAACGTTTACCACTTTACCTATAATAAGCCACGATCGCATTCGTTAATGATGCTGGTGGTCTTCTAAAAACAATCACTCTGGCATGCACTCATTATTTTGTAATATGTTCAAAAACAAGGCTTCCTGTTACAAAATAGTGGCCATGGACAGGATTTCCGAAAACATAGGGTACTCACTCTTACATGTATTTTTGCACAAGCAATTTTTGTAGTTTATAATATACATAAATTGGTGCGATCACATGTTGTGTTGTTCTCTTGGTATGTGCTGCAAAAGAAGATACTCGTATTGTAAAGGGTGTCCCAACAAAAGCGCAAGATTTAAATTTGGCGCCATTCGAAGTGTCATTGTTTGACGTTTGAACAATTGTTATTTTTTGCTAGTAAAAAGTACGAGGTTAGTAAAAATAGAGCGCTACACGAATGAACAACGCATCCTCATTGTGAAATTGTTTTACCAAAATGGTGAAAGTTTTGCGGGTACAGTTCGTGAATTGCAATCAATTTGGGGTCACAATAATGCTCCAAAAGAGTCAACTGTAAAGAGATTAATGGATAAATTTGCCAAAACTGGGTCTGATAGTGATGTAAAGACAACAACGCGCCTTCGACCAGGTCGATCGACCGAAAATGTCGCAGCTGTACGTGATGTCGCTCTAACACCATCCACCTCAATTCGACACCGAGCTCAGCAAATTGGTGTCTCCAAATCCACTACGCAGCGAATTTTGACGAAAGATTTGCATCTTCATGCATACAAAGTTCAAATGACTCAGAAACTGAAGCCAGCTGACCATGGACAGCGAAGGGAGTTCATTAATTGGGTTTTGGAGAGACAACATGAAAATGCTGACTTTGCCGATAAAATCATCTTCATTGACGAAATCCATTTCAATCTTGATGGCTTCGTCAATAGGCAGAATTGTCGCATTTGGGGTGAGGAAAATCATCGAGTGATTCACGAGAAGCAAATGCATCCTCAACGTGTCACTGCGCGGTTTGGATTTTGGGGTGGACGAATCATTGGACATTTTTTTTATGAAAATGAGGCATGTCGACGACGACTCAAGTCTTAAAAGAGGAAATTGGACGCTGCATTAATGAAATACCGCAACATTTATGCAAAACGGTCATTGAAAATTTTATTAAAAGATCGCGTGTGTGCCAGCAAAGCCGTGGCGGCCATCTGCCCGATGTGTTGTTCCATACGAAACCTCATTCTGTCTACTTTACGATATAATAAAGTTTCACGATTTTTTTTTAATATCTGTGTTTTATTTAAAATTTAAATCTTATTACCTTTATATGTGGTAATATGTATTACTCATTAGGTTCAATTTGCAATATATACACATGTCATTTCTTTATGAAACTTCTTAATAGTCTACCCAACTTAACATTTTGCCGGATCGCAGCTGGCAATTTTAAATGGGCTGTATCAACCAGGCCCTTGTGGTAACTCCCATACAGAAATTGACTGATTTTTTTGACCGCAGTATTATTATTATTTATTCTTTTTTTTTTTCAATCCAACAATAAGTTAAATCTGAAAATAGATAACTACATAGAGTTTTTGAGTTTTATTCCAAGATATTACAACAACTGGATCTTGTTATTACATAGAAGTGAATTAATTGAATGGAATTACAATCGATTTGGAAGGTAGAAAAGTTAAAAACCTTCATTTGCAGTCAATTGCATTAGTTTATAATGCCTGGTAGATGAAAAGTCTACCGTTTAACCGGGCCTCTTATAATATCTCTTACACAAATTACCGATTTAAGCCAAATATTCTTAGATTCATGTCTTGTTTCACTAAACTTAGTCAAATTTGATATTCATTAAGCGTTTGCCAAACCAGGGTATTAGGTCTGCTTCTGCTACCTCGCATAAAAATTGCCCGATTTTCCAAAATTCGATCTCTCACTCTCTTTAGTTTCTTTTACGTATACTGCAGTAGCCTAGGTTTTTGCTTATTTTATTGGTTTGTAACTGTCTGTATCTTAGCGAACCTTTTTACACCAAGCGAGGATTTAGGCAGGGCGACAGTCTATCCTGCGGCCTCTTCAATATACTGTTGGTGATGATTATGTGGAAAGCTGCAGTTAACACGACTGATACCATCACATGTTACCTGCATATGCAGATGACATAGACATCATTGGCAGAAAACTTCGAGATGTTACTGCAGCCTTCTCAAGCTTCGTGAAGGAACCAGCGAAAATGGGTCTAATGGTAAACGATGACAAAACAAAGTTATTGATTTCAACGAACAAAGAGTCTACTCGTTTGGGACGCTGTGTGAACGTTGACAGCTATAATTTTGAAGTGGTGGAAGAATTCATCTACCTGGGTTCCGCTGTAAACAAAGCGAATGATGTCAGCATGAAGATAAAGAGGAGAGTATTGCTTGCTAACAGATGTTAATACGGGCAAAGCAAGCGATTTAATTATAAACAACTCTCTCAACAAACAAAAATCCGACTGTACCAAATGTTGGTTCTACCTGTCTTGTTATATGGCGCAGGATCCTGGGTTATGACTCAAACGGATGAATCAGTACTGGCAGTTTCCAAGAGGAAAATACTCCGGAAAATATATGGATCCATCATCGTTATCGAAGAGTATCGGCGTCGCATGAACAATGAGCTGTATGAGCCATATGCCGATATCGACGTGGTCAAACGCATTAATGGTTGGGTCAGGTAGTGTGGATGGACCCAAATGATCCGACATGGAAAATTTTCGACAACGAACTCGTTTTTCCAATCCTCGAAGCAGTTCTGATATGCACTTTTTGGTACGTCCTTCAGCTCTCTCGGCGATTCGGTTTTTATCTCCTCAATCGTCGCAAAACGACGTCCTTTCATGGATCTCTTCTATCTTGGGAACAGGAAAACTCACAGGGGGCCAAATCTGGTGAATACATTGGCTGAGGTATGATGACGGTGTTGTTTTTGGCCAAATAATCTCTCACAGGCAGGTGCATTATCATGATGCAAAAGGCATTTTTTTCCACAATTCCGGGCGTTTTTTTCGTATTGCTTCACGCAAACTGCGCATAACTTCAAGGTAATACTCCTTATTTACCGTGCGACCTTGTTGTAAGAACACCTGATGCACTACGCCATGGTAATCGAAGAAAACAGTGAGCAAAACCTTGACATTTCATCGAGCCTGGCGTGCTTTTTTTAGTCTTGGACTCTCTCCTGGACTCTTCCATTGGAACGATTAGGCTTTGGTTTCAATGTCATAATCATACACCCATTATTCGTCACCAGTTATGACCCTTTTAAGCAAATCTGGATCATCGTTGACGTCATTCAACCATTCCTAAGCGATGCTCATGCGACGTTGTTTTTGGTCAAAATTCTGCAATTTTGGAACGAACTTCGCAGCCACACGCTTCATACCTAAAATTTCCGAAAAGATTGCATGGCATGAGCCAACCGATATGCCGATATCCTCAGCAACTTCTCTAATTGTGATTCAACGATTCTCCATAACAATTTTCTTCACTTTCTCAACACTTTTATCGGTTGTTGATGTGCTGGGGCGTCCAGAGCGAGCGTCATCATTCACATCTTTTCTACCTTCTGTGAAAAAACTTGCAGCACTTGTAAACATTTTTTTTGACTCAGAGTACTCTCACACTTGCCTTGTTTATGCCTCTCACAACAAACTAAACATGCTATACGGATAAAACCGTCAACATATCTTCGAGACGAATGCACCAAAAAAAAAAAAAAAATAGTAATAATCGAAAGCCGAATGTACGTAGCCCGCGAAATTTGAAATTTCGCCTTATTTTTTTAAACACACCTCGTATTTTAATCAATTTGTATTTAATGCTTGGTGAAATTTGAGAAAAAAAAAATCGATCGTATAGTCACGTCCTCTCTAATAATTGACATACAAATTCCATAATTTAGCTCATATATTCCGAGGTTAAGTTCAGTCTAACTTAGAACGTATCAAACAATTAGTAAACTTATTGATTGATGTGTTCCTTAGGATACTACACATACAAATTGGCTTATTGTGCTAAAATCTATGCTCGCTCTATAATTTCTGAGCGGACGGCTTTTGAAAGTTAATTTCTGTATTATTTTTGAAGTTGCTTTGGCTTATTTTATAGTGTTTTCAGAGATTTTTTTTACACTTCAGAGTATGTATATTAAGATGTATATTAAGAGATGTATATTAAGAATAGAGTGATTTACCACGTCCTTTCAGGCACGGTGCTCACTTTTAGAAACGAACCTTATTTGAACGACTGGTTTGAACCTCTTTTGAACACACATCTGGTGACAAGGGTGCAATTTGTAGGTAATTTTCGTACAAAAAATATAAATGCGACGCTCATTCTGCATATTATGCTTTAATAAACAACGATAAAAAGACAAAAAATGCCACCAGCGTAAACGGACATCATTGAGTGCTCCTATTGCCGCTCTTTTTACAGTTGAAATGTAATGAAACTTCAAACCTACAGCTGTATACAGGTAGCGCAATAGACGTCATTTTTATTTCAACAACTTTGTTGCCAACTTAAAAGACGCTACTTGAAAAAATATATCATCTTATGATTTGGCAAACACAATATGTAATTTTCTCATATTTAACGAACTGCAAACAGGTTTTCTGATTGTTGAGTGGTGTGTGAAAGAAAGCTTCGTCCATTACACGCATCCGCTCGAGCTAATGTATTTATTGATATTAGATTATGTTCATGTTGCCAAGAGATTAAAGTTATTTGCTTATTTTCCGAGGCTAAAGTGGCAAGTTATGTGGTAGTCAATTAAATCAGTTTAATTTATTTTGCATATTGAATGATATTGTTTGACATAATTGCAATAGTCATTAGACAAGGTGTTAACGTCTGAAGACATACATAATGGTACAGACACGCGAGCAATCAGGATACTGTGATATGTAAAGACCAAATCTTGTTCGGCTTTAAATCAGACATATTTTGATGCGCACACATATCCGATAAAAATTATTGAATTATTAGAAATTGTTGTGATATAAATTATTTGGGAGTTGTATCTGTGGCAGATTCATTCACCGTCAATTACTCGATAAGAACCCTACGATTTTATGTGATTTAGAACTAAATGGACGACTGTCTTGCAACAAACCAATTGATATGTACTTTATTACCATAATAGGTTCTTTTGTATCAGTCTCTTGACATGTTTTAGTTTTTATATGTGGTATTATAAATGCCAACTCCTACAGTAACAGCTAATTGTCTCCGCTTTGCCAACACTTTTTAATCACGCGTCAAATATTCGAACCGTTTTGCTGGAGATGCGCGCTATTTTGCACGCCACTTGGGAATCGCTACAAGCTTGCACATATTTGTTATGAACACATTCGCATAAATGGAGATGTCCTTAATGATTTGCGGTACTTTTTTTTTTTGCAAAATTCAACTGTGTAATAAATATTTTGGAAGAGCATAAAGCTCCATTATTTGTTAAGGCATATCTTATTATACATTTACAGTCTTCGCAAATGGCAGTCAGGGTGGCGGATGACGTCATGACAATCCTAAGACTTAATGCTTTATTCAGACTGACTAAAATTTCGACCGTAATCATCTCGTGATGATTAGTATACGCGACTATCATTCGCATGATTCCGAGTTCAACCCGCGCACAGTCACATATCATTATGTGAGCGGCGGTCACCTTGACTAGTCAACTAATGGACAAGTCTTGTTAATGCTTCTCAAATTGTGGCGTTTGGGATCGTCTTTAAATTGTAGGTCATGTTAAATGAGCCAAAATAGTAAGCTCATTGAATGTGAGAAGCTTTCCCATATTTCGTTCATGAGATACAACGGAATTTGTTTTTAATCGCGGTGAAGGTTAGGTGAGATTAGGTCAGTGTGGCAGTCTGAATAGACAGACTCACTTAGACTGTATAGTCCATTGTGATACCACGGAAACTAGAGATATGGATGACCCTAGTTTCCCCCGCTGAACCATCCTGAAGCGCCTCAAGAAGCTCTTAAGTCGGACAACATCTATTTCATCCAGATCTCCCAGATCCCTAAAGAAATAAGAGCCCAGTGTTGATCGCTCGAGTGTTCGCCAGGGCGGGACAATTGCAGAGAAGATGTTCTATTGACTCCTCTCTGCAGAAGTCAATATTGCAACCCTCAATGTCACTGCATGTCTTCCAATCAGGCAGTGTCCCGTCATGACGGATACAATCAAAGAGACGTCGGGTCTTGATAGCAACAGCAGTGTATGTGAACGTTTCAGATCTAGACGAGGCTACATTTGTCTGGATTGATTACAGCCTCGAGCAGACTCCCATCTACTATTTGCAACTAAATATGTCCTCTCTCGCAGTAGGAGCTTGCAAGTGGCCAGGGCCATGCCCACGGGCTCTATCACGGCTGGAGTCTGTAAGGTTGTCTCTAGTCTTGCCAGTTCGTCTGCTTTACAGTGAAACTCCATATAAAGAAATAGTCATGGAATTGGATGCTAAATTGTTCCACCGGACAGCACTATGTTTTTCGCAAGAAAAAATTCTTAAGTCGCAACGTCGACCTTTTTTTATTGGTATTGAACGCTGAAATAATCAATTTTTGAACTTGTGAATTGAAATAGTAATGAAACTAGCATAATTTTAATATTTTGTAAATAAGTTATTCCGATTTCAGTGTTGGAAATCAATACAAAAAGCATTGTTTCACATGCAACACTTGGAAAGATCACCTAGCATTAGTAACAAACACTATTTTTCCACAACCGTGACCTTAACATTTTTAGCATATTCACATCACATTTCGCCTTTCTTTAAGTTCAATTGTTGTTTCAGCAATTGTTGCATCCTATGATATGTAACACTAGTATGAACAATTTAGTTTTCGCTCTTCAGTTCGGCTCGAAATCGTACAATTTCGTCGCAGTCTGAATGAGCTATAAGAATCAGCATTGCCAATTTATATCAATAGTGATGTTTCTAAATACCCTCTGTCAATAAAACACAAAGTATTAATTTTTCATTCAAATTTATTGCGTTGATTCCAAAATATTCTCCTTTCCAACGAATAATCCTCTCATCAATACACGTCTCAAGAGCAATTTGTGGAAAAGGCTTCAGTTTTGAATTTTATACCTTTTACCGACTAAAAACGGATGCCTAGAAGTGCTAATGTGTGTTTTGGTAAATACGGTGGTTGTTTAACGATATTTGTGGAATTTTTGGCTAATAATTCGTTACTGTAATTGCCTTGATAGATGATCCATTATCGTGGTGATGGTAGATGAGTTTTCTTTCCACTAATCTGGATTTACATTTCCAAACATCCCATAATGCCCAAATAATATTTTTTATTTACTGTCTGACAAGAATTTCGCTATATTCAAAAAAATGTTTGGCTTCTTTTTCCGGTTTCCGTTCAATTAGAAGGCGCCTATTGCTTAATATGCTTGTCGAACTCATAAACTCATGTTTCATCATAGGTATATATGTAGGTCGGTTTATGAATACAGGATTGGCATTGAATGGCAAATAGCATATCTTCAGCGACCTTTATGCTATTGGGTTTTTGAAGAAAATTTAGGTTTTTCGGAATAAGTAGAGCGATAACTCGTTTCATTGTATTAATAACGTAAGTGGTATGAATTGTTCCTTAGTGAACAGAAAGTTCAGCGGTTATCTTTCTCCAAAGTAAATGGAATATTTTTCGCTTTATCGATGTTAACTTCAGTTAATATCGTTGTGCGATGATTAGTACACGCGATTGTCGTTCGTATGATCGCGAGTTCAATCCCGCACACAACCACATATTATTAGTTGAGCTGCTGTCACCTCGATGTGTCTGACGAACACTTCGAGTAATCAACAAATCTGGTAAATGTTTCTTAAACTGTGACATTCGGAATCATTATTAAACTATAGGTATAGGCGCCGTTCAGTGAGTCTAAAATTTGAGAATGTGAGAAGTTGCAAGGGAATTCGCTTTTCTTTTTTTACTTTAGTTGAAAACTGCGGCGGCCGACTAGATCGAGGCACATTTCAACTGCTTTTGAATGCTTTGTACTACTCATATCTATGTGTGTTACGAATCACCGTACGCCGTTAGTGACATTTTCAGCGAATCGACATATAAAATGCTATATATTAGATTGTTCGAGAAGTTCATTCGGTTAATTCGTTAGTTCACCATACGTCATCACCTCTCATGACGTAGACTTCCTTCAAACACTATCATAACTCCCTCCCACCCCTCCTCTAAGCTGTTACTTATGTTCTCGTTCTAGTCTTGAGTGGTTATAATGTTTTAAAAAAAAGTTTTAAAAAGTGAAAAAAATGAGCGAAAAAGAGCAATTAAGTATATTATGCTTTTTTATTTCCGAAAAGGAAAAACGGCTGCTGAAGCCAGCCGTAAAATAAAGTCTGTTTATGAAGAAAACGGACCAAATGAAAGAACTTGCCAGAAATGGTTTAAAAGATTTTTGACGGGCGACTTCCCCGTAACGGACGCTCTCAGATCAGGACAACCAAAAGAAATAACTGAAATTGTCAAAAAATCAGTCTGAACCGTTGACGTGGTCGTTAAATAGAAAACGGACCAAATGAAAGAACTTGCCAGAAATGGTTTAAAAGATACCTTACACTGCCTCATCGAAGTCTCAGACTGCCTTGCGGACCCGTCAGAAACTGTCAAAACTTAAGTGGGAAATTTTACTTCACCCGCCGTACTTCCCAAATCTTGCCCCGGCGGAGTATCACCTATTTCGCAGTCTGAGCAATCACTTGAAGGATTTGAACAGATTTTTCAGAAAAACCACGCAAGTTTTTTGAGATAGGAATTAAAAAGCTCCCAGAGGTGTGGGAAGAAGTTATAAAAAAGGCGGAGACTATATAATAGATTAAAATAATAAAGGGGGAGACTATATAAAAATTAAAATAATATAAATTTGTAATTAAATCTCTTTTAAAAACCGAACGAACTTTCCGAACCACCCGATAGAATGCAAAATTTGAGACAAATTTTTAGAAACAAATTTATCCATTGTACGGAATCTTCATCACCAGTAATATCTGAGAGCATATTCGTCAACTTGCAGGTCATCATTGACAATGCGATACCATACCTTACACCTAGGATCTAAACTTTGTGAAAGAAATCGTTTATATAATACTAGTGGACCCGGCAAACTTCGTTTTGCCTTCAAAGTTGTTGTTTCGTCACAATTCGTAGTTCAAGAAAGAAAATAAAAATATAAATTCGAATTCATTTAAATCAGTGATAAATTATTTTTATTGTAATGCTTTGTGGTAAACAACATTTGTTGTTTTTCCGTTTTCGGTGTAAATATACAAAAGCGATGGTTTGCCAACGCGCGAACAGGCTACTTACAACTGTCCATGTGAGAAAACTGGAGACTCTAAATTCACTCCACAAATTCCTAAGGATTGGCCTTGCGCCTTATTAATGGTAACCGCAAACGCAAGGCGAACAGGAAACTGAAGTCGTTTAAATTCAAATGGTAGATCAGAGGGAATCATTGGGATGCGTGGAATGAATACATCTGCGCCGTTAAATTTTCCAGTTAAAATAGTAGCTTCAATTACATAAGCCATCAACCTTTTAATAGAAAGTCTTGTACCATTACACAAACGGGGTTGATTGATATTGCGAAGCATTATAATAGTTGCTCCAACTTTCAATTGAAGATTATGCGGAAGCAATCCTGGTAAGCCCAACGAATTCAAAAATTCTGTTGGATAATTCACAACATGTTCTTCATTGGTAACAGTATCGACAGACTTGTACGACACCAATTCGCCAGGAATCTTTGATTGTATAGCCATGTTTAATTCACTAACATCTTTGTTCTTTACGGCTAAAATTGCTCTGTCACTCAACCACGCATGGCATGTATATTGTTGTGCAATGTTAGTGAAAACGCTTTTAATCAATTCCTCTTTTGACTGTACGAAACGGCAAAAATCATTTGGCAATGTTATCTATCCAGTGTCATCAACAGGAATTGCACCATTCCCAATTTTCAGCAACTGGTTAGAGAACTTCTCAGCAGATGGATCATTCTGCAACCGAACACGAACGTTGGTAGTAAGTTTCAATGTTTTAACAAATTTCCATAAATATGAAGACTTTAAGCAAGCGTTAATTTGATCGGCTGCTGTTGATCTAGGAATGACTGGTAATGTTTGCCTAAAATCACTTGACAATAAAATCAACGCACCACCAAACAACTCTGAATTACCTCGGAGATCTTTCATTGTTCTTTCCAAAGCTTCGACAGATTTCTTATTCGCCATAGTGCATTCATCCCAAATAATGATACCGCAACTTTTCAATAATTTTGCCGTTGCAGATGTTTCTGAAACGTTGCATGTCGGTGTTTCATTAACTTGGTAATTCAATGGCAATTTTAAAGCAGAATGTGCGGTCCGGCCACCATCTAACAAAGTGGCTGCAATGCCAGAAGACGCCAATGCCAATGCAATTTGATTCTGGGAACGTATCGTTGCCAACAACAATGAAATTAAATAAGTTTTTCCGGTGCCTCCTGGTGCATCCAGAAAATAAAATCCACCGGCTTCACTATTGACAGCTTGCATAATAGTATCGTACGCCTTTTTTTGGTTCGCATTCAATGTGGAAAGTTTTGCGTGAACAATAGCATTTAATGCGTTGCGATCGTATTGTTGTTCACGTTGCAGTTCTAACTCAAAAATGTCATGCATTCCACGATTAGGTGATGGCATTGACAATTGTGCTAATAGCTTATTAGCAATCGACAAACAGAAATCTTCAATGCAAATCAACGCTTCATTGTAAATTTCTGGCGTGAAATCCATTCCCGGATTACGATTTTCTTGACGCACTCGAAACAGTATATTTTCCGATAGGCAGTCTTGAAATTTTGTCCACAGTTCAGATGGATTCGATGGAAAACAGGTAGACAAAATAATTGCAAACAAAGCTCGAATTTGATAAGGATGAGCAACAACTGCTGCGTCTGCAAGTGTTTGTTCCCAATGAATATCGTTTTCCAATAAATTGAGCTGTTGACACGCTTGTCGATATGTCGTACACAGAACTCCATTGACTGTCCTTAAGTGTCGAAATGATGTTGGACCACGTACGTTTATTAACAGCAAACGTAAACAAAAACACTCAGCATTATTTGGGTGCGCTGTTGGAACTCCTTTTTTGATACATTCCACGTAAAATACGTTGGCACTTCTGTGTACAATAATGTTCTGGCAAAAGCATCAACTTCACACAATTTAAAAAATGCAGTTAGAGTTGTATGAGATGGTGATAGAGCTCTCTGTGCAGCATTTTCGGTAGTGAAATGCACACGTTAGCCGCTTTCAAGATGAACAGCTAAATGAACAACAGCTGGATATCTCTCGTGAATTTGAAATGAAAAAATACGCCAAATCCCTTTATTACTGCTAATGTAACGCCCCATTTGATACAGATGTATTTCGTCATTTCTATTTGAATCAGTTGATCCATACACGCCCATATCACTACCTTTATTTACATACTTGCAAATGTATTTAATGGACTTGACAGAATTGCAGTATTCGACATTAATATGAGCTTTGAATACTTTCGACAATAAAGGTGAATAGGGCACAACCCAACGGTTACCGACGACAACATTTTGATTTTTTTACTCTTATGGTAATTGATCTACCATTATCTTGAGTTGATCGACGACGATATAATGGGTAACCATCATTTCCAGTGATTGTATCCGAAACCAAAGCTCTTGGATAACGTTTACTGCATTTTCCATCAAGCATACATGGTGAGTTAATATTGAATGCTCCACATGGACCGTGTATCATATTTTGCAAAACAACACCATATAATTCAGGATCACTTATTTGATCTGGAATTTCAGCACATATCACATTGTCAACTTCATCCGGTGTGATTTTATTCTGTAACCATATTAATATGTGAGCGTGTGGCAAACCACGCTTTTGTCACTCCAGAGAATACATCCAGCACTTGACTTCACCAAAC
This sequence comes from Philornis downsi, assembly GCA_019455685.1. Taxonomy (NCBI): domain Eukaryota; kingdom Metazoa; phylum Arthropoda; class Insecta; order Diptera; family Muscidae; genus Philornis; species Philornis downsi. Next base: position 1,382,621 of record JAHXMU010000075.1, read on the forward strand.
ACTTCAGATTTCACGATAAAATCCATAAGCGCTTTCAATTTTTGCTTAAAAACACGGGCAGTGATATCATGGCGGTCAACTGGAATTTGGCCAACAAATAAATTATCTTTGATGCCACTCCATTTCGGATTACACGTAAATGTTATAAATAAATCTGGTCGACCGTCATTGCATCCTGCGCCTACTCATGCATATGACGTGGGCTGCCTGTGTACGTTGAAGGCAAAATGGTCATTTTCCCAATATCATTAACATTACCGTCATTATTTATAGCATCACGCAAATGAATATACTCCTCCGAACGTAATTTCTTCTGATTAAACTGTATGAAATTTAGTCGTTCACTTTCAATTTTAGCGTACATATCAACAACAAATTGATGGAAAAGTCTACGACAATGAAAAATATGGTTAGTATCATTTTGACGGATTATGGTTAGTATCATAAGACGATATGCATAATAATTCATTGAGCTAACTTTTTTATCAC
>JAHXMU010000075.1:1388109-1415955 GCA_019455685.1 Philornis downsi
ATTAAATATTAAATATTAAGCAATTCGAACTTTAATACATTCCATTGCCTTGACTGACGAAACAACACTTGCTTGGATGGAACCGTCTTCGTCTTCTGTGGGCACGATTCTCCCATTCCAGTTCACTGCTTTAACTGTTCCTTTGTTTGAGGTGCAAGGCGGTGGACTCAAGGCTTTATTGCAGTGAAAACATCGCCAAACACTCTACTGAAAAATCTTCACGACGCCTGTTTTTGCTCTATTGAAAGCAAGTGCGGCACCCATCTTGTGCACAGCTTTCTCATCTTCAAATCTTCGGTTCATATACAATGTATAGCACTTTGTGAAATACCTATCTTTTTAGCTAGATCATGCGCCTTCAACCGATGATCATCCAATACCTTTTTGTGGATTTTTTTTGAAACCATGTCCGGCGTTGTCACCTCAATTATTCGACCACTACGATGTTCGTCTTGGCAGCTCCTGCGGCCGCATTTGAACGCTGCTATGTAATAGTTTACGGTCGCAAACGAAGGAGCAGACTCCTTCGAGTAGAATCCACCTCGGTTTTACTACGGCTCGGACTGAATCCTTTCAAATGGAAATATTGAATTACATATCGACGATCAATGTTTTCCATGTCTACAAATTCACTGAGATCGTTTACTTTTGGTGGCTCAAATAAAAATGCTAAACAATATGGCGCCTTGAAACTTAAAACATACGCCATATGCTCGTGCCAATATTGTACAGCCGCAAACGGAGGAGCAGACTCCCCCTGTGTTGTATCTACTTCGGCTTTAATATTGGTTGGACTGAGGCCTTTCAAAATCGAAATATTCAAATGCATAACGGCGACTAATTTTTTCCATGTTGAGAAATTCACTGAAATTGTTTACTTTTGATGGCTCAAATATAAATAAACATATGTTTTATAAGGTTGCCATTTTTCACTAAAATAATTGTTTTCAAACTACTGCTACCATCTATACGTCACGTTGGCTATAACACATTTTGAGATTACCATTTCGGAGTTCTTAAAATATGTGTGTGTGTAAGCTTACTGAACACAGTATATATATATTCCATATGGGATTCTAGAAAATGTTTTTTGCCTTGTGTTTATTGTGCTACTGCCTGTGACATATATGAAATCCCAAATATTGCCCTACCGGACGCGATTAAAATGAATTGGAACATAAAAGAAAATCCAATAAATATTTAGATATCATAAAGTATTTCATATGCTTTGAAATAAGTAAGCTTTGCTAACGCTTTCATAGAAATTATTAGAATCCGCAAATTTTTCGAAACTGTTCGTTATCTATTAATAGTTTCCACTCAATACTCGTAAAAGGTTAAATATAAATTTTATTCAACTTAGGATGAATCAATTGTCTCCGAAGCCATTCATTTCTGGTTCATACATTTAAGGATACATTTAAGCAAATACACCCCCGTTAGCGATCTAATTTTTTTGACGGTTTTGTAGCCAATCTATAAAACTGCCAACATGACGCTATTTTCAATTGACTAAAACTTTATTTCAAAATAATGTCATAAACGAGTGTGAAGTTGGAGAAATATTGTTCGCAATAAACAAAAGTAATTAGCATATCCATACAAATATATTTGTTAGGGTACATATTTATGTATTTGTTTATACCAATCTTTTTATATGCATCTCTCATGTGTTGTCGACAATATCCGCAGAAATAAACACATTCATAAAATCCTGCATTTAAAGTAAATTATGAGTGGTTGGCAATTTGTTGCCACGGGCAGCATGTTAATGGGGAATATTAAATATCGGTTGTAGTTAGTGCTAATAACAACTATGGAAATAAAAGATACGAAATATTTATAATATCAGATGTGTTGATTTAAATCTATTAAATTAAGTAAACCATTTACTTATACAAAAACCTATTATTACGCGTGGCAGTTCGTATCCCATATCTAGTAATCGCCAATATGCTGAAAAGAATATCATCGCTGAAAATGTGTCACCAAATATTTTTCCTCAGTTTTATGGCAAAATATTAATTTAGTTTAAACAAATGTAATCCAAAGTTTAAGATTGAGTCTCATTTATGATTTAACTCGGTTTTTTTAATATTTTTTCATTGAAATTGATGAAAAGAATCGTTTAATATATAAAGGATTTCAGAAAATATGGAAGTTACCGTAGGTTCAATTTAGGTATTATACGGGTGAATTATTACGAATTTCATGCCAATTTTAAATTCGAAAACATTGATTTGGTATAAAGTCTATTATGTCTACAAAATGAGATAAGTTCTTGTTTGAAAAAAAAAATTGCGTTTATTCAACCGAATCTATTTCATCACATTCAAAGTATTCCCCTCAGATACAACAAACTTATGGCAACTTGTTTGCCAATTTTCGAATTAGGTCAAACGGTCATGTTGCGGTATGAACATCAGGGTGCCCTGTAACTTACGTTGAATCCCTTCAATCGTCTCAACACAGTGCGGTCTTATAAGATTAGATAATAGTCAAAAGTGTCACCGTATTAACTCCGAATATGGTGGTTATGGAGTGATATTAGTTTAAACTTTTGCCCAAAAATTTGTGAAGGGTCAATGCAGTGCAAGATGGCGCGTTATTGTAGTGGGAAAAATGGGGCTGGATATAAATCCGCTCTCTTTTTGTGAATAACTTCACGCAAATGAAGCATAAAGCTCAAATAATATTCCTTGTTAATAGTTTAACCAGACGGAGGAAGACGAAATCTTTATGTCCGACATCATAACCGTGATATTTGAGTAATTTTGGTGTGGTCTCTTTGATCCTGCTTTATCTTTGGCACAATATTCATTCAGTTGTTTTCCTACCGTAAGCATAGATTCAAGACTTGTCGCCTCTAATAATGCGTTTCATAACATACTGGTAGCTAGAAATATATCTCCTCATAGATTTTAACGTGAGAGTCTTTCTCGAAAAAATTAAAAGCTTTTGGTACCAATCGCGTACCCCAATCTGCAGTCCAAACTATCTTTTTAAATGTAGTTGTCTCCATCGGGAAGCTCTCTAATTATTAATCTGTAATTTGTTGGACAAAAGCTGGACCGGTAAGAGTTGATTGTCGTACGGGTCGTTTTTCATTTTCATTTGATTCTCTGCCTTTTTGAAACTGTTTATGCCATTTTTTACTGACAAAGTCTGCTTACCGAAGGTCTTTTACAACATTCTATACATATCCACAACAGAAATTCTAGTTCGTAAATAAAATACAATGCAATTTGCTCAACAAAAACACAAAGTGTAAAAATTGCCCAAAATCACTTTTTGGGTAGTAGAAAGTCATGCGTAGCTCAAACATTAATGACATTTTCGGTATGAAATTTGTTCTTACTTTTCGGACGCAGTGGTATATCAAATGTTTCACACACATTTATTTTGCTCTCAATTGAACATGCCTCGAATTCGCTGAACCGAAAGCTGAGTATTGGGTATAAAAATGCAATTTCATAAAAGCCAACATTACCTACAAATATACATCAAATAAGACTTCTACCTGGCGATTGAAATTGGTTTTTAATTAATTCCTTACAAAGTCTTTTCTAATTTCTATCTCTAAACCATCTATAGTTTTCGAGATATATGAAATTGCTGAGTTTGGTGGAAGATCTATTTTGGAATTCGATATTTTTGGAATCTTTTGGAATTAGAACGAATGAATTGATTATTGTAAAGTACGACTCTTGATTCAAAAAGGGTCATTACCTTTCTTTCTCTCTAATTTATGATATGAAGATGAACTTGATATGAACTATGGACTTGAACATAAACTTTGAAAGACTGGAATCACAGGACTAATATGAAGTTAATTATGGAGTACTACTTTCTAGTAAATGAAAGAATTTTATAAGGACCTTCAGTTTCTGGATGTTGGTTCAATTTTTGACATGTCTGAAATAGTTTAACACAAATGTTATCCAAACTAATAACATTAAAATGTAAATTCAACAACATTTCTGAAAATATCCATCCAAACTGTCATCTAAACTCCAGTAACCTAAATAAATGTTATTGTGTCGAAATTTTAGTGTCTCAGTAGAATTTATAATTTTCAATAGCCTGTCGATTAACACCTCGATGACAGCTTGGTGATCAGATCTTAATAGGGCACATTTTATAATGCGCAATCTTTCGAAATTCATAGCGTATGTCTCTCTACAGAGATTCTCTCTGTAAATTGTGCAAACAGCGTCGGAATTTTCACATTGAAAATTATTCAGAACTACATTCAAACGGAAATGTTACAACCGTATTTTGTCGGATCGTACTAGTGCCCGTTTCAAATGGTTAATGTATGGGGTTATCCATTTTTCGGTTTCAAAAGTAAAGTTGAATAAAGCACACATAAAGCAATGATTTCGATGAAACTTTTATTTCATTACAATGCTTGGATCTTGCCATTAAATGACCGGCCTCTGGATTGGTTGCAGCAGTGGATCCTTTTGAGATAGTTTTCGACCACTTTTTTGCACATTTCGGGCGGTATAACTTGATGATTTTTTTTTGTTAAATGCTTTAACGCTTGGGGATTATCTACCTAAATGCGGTATTTGACGTAGCTCCATAAAAATAAGTCGAACGGCCTCAAACTGCATAATTTGATGGCCAATTGACATCATGAAGTTACTCGGGCATTTTGGGCGGTACGTTTGGGGATTGTCTGTGTAAACACCGTCTTTGGCGTAGCCCCGCACAAAGAAAGTCTAATGGCGTCAAATCGCACGATGTTGGTGGCCAATTGACGTCTCCAAAATGTCAAATTACGCTTTCTAGAAACTTCTCATGCAATATAGTCGAATCACGTTTGAATCACCACTTTCGTAGTAAGTTTTAACTACTTTTACACATTCTTCGGTTGTTAAACAATCCATATTCGTAAATGGCAAACCTTTCACTAAATAAATAACACTACGGATGACAGTTATTTAATAGCCTTGCCAGATCGGCGGGTTTGAAAGCCTATAATAATCGGTATAACAATATTGAACCATAATTCAAGATGATTCAATACCCATCACCGCACTCGTAGATTGCAATTTACAGTATTAAGTGTTACGTATGGGTTCAGTGCAATATTGATAGACTTGGCAGAAACGTCAGCTTTGTCTTTTTTCATGATCGAATGAAATATATTTTAATTATCTTATCCCCCAATTATAGCGCTAGCATTAAGAAGTTCATGGTCTTCAAAGCTTCGTTCCCGTATCGACCTTTTTCGTATATATAGCTCTGAAATGAACGAAGTTATAAAAACGATTTACTTTTCATCCAGGTGTAGCTTTGTTCTTGAATAGGAACATTTTTTCATACTAAACCATTTGCCGGTGTTCAAATTGGACAGCGGCTTTGTGTTTTCCACTATCTTCGACATACACAGACGTAATTTTATTGCGTGTATTGAAAATGTATCGTAATTTACATTTTAAACTATTTAAACTATCGTAGTTCAAATTTAAAACCTCGCTTACGGCGTTGATTATCCACAATTCATCTTCTTTAGCTTTCCGCAACTTAATTTAGCTTACTGTTTAAGTTTGGGCATTTATAAATTTAATTGTTTTATTCCGCATATTTTATTTGCGTCGCTAATATAAAGTTCAATCGATTTGTTCCACAATCTATTTAGTTTATTGTGCTGTCATAATGTGGAAACATTTATAGGGAAATATTTTAGTCTTCGCCTAATTTGTTTCTTCCCTTCACAATAATTTACGAATAAGAATATTTCTCATAAGTTGGTAATTTGTGTACATCGATATGTAGATCTGAACACATGCTGGAAATGAAGGTCAGCGGAATGTAAATGGCCAGTTTTTGTTTTGTTTTGTTTTTATCTTTAGTGCGTACTTAGGTCTGTAGTTTGGCAGTCTTCAAATTTACTGAACAAAGTGTGTGTGTCCGTAGCCTATCCAGCTCTTTAAAGATGTTGTACCCCCAAGTCTCATCATATTCATACTGCCAGTAAACTGGAGAAATATATTCCCATTTTGTTGAAAGGTGTGTCATGTGTGCAATTTTTGACTACTGCGTCTCCATAAACACTAATTTTAAACCATTTTTAGAGCTAGTAGAACTGCCTGAAGCAAGTTCTCTTTGATAATTTCATTTCTGTCACATTGTAAATCTATTTTTCCTTCCCAGCTAGTTTGCTTGCTCTTTGCAATATAATTTTCCAAGTTCTAGAACACCGTAATATTCCAGTCGATGACACACTATTGGCAAGAATAACATTATCATCCGTATACATAACATACTCGTGCATCGACCAATAAATTCAGGGGCTGAGGGGAAAAAATATATATTTTTTTAAGAAATTTGGCTTTACTTATCAAGATAGTCCCCTTCAAGAGTGGTGCAATCAATCTACCGCTTCTCTAACACTTAGGTGCCATTCCTATTATAAGGATTCGATAAGAACCTAGAAATACGTTACAGTTTAAGCATTGATCTTATTATTTGTTTCACAAATTTTTCTCCATATCATCTTTTTGAGATTTACAAACAGATAATATTCCTTGGTGGCCAAATCTAAACAATGAGGTCAAAAATTCGAATGTCAATCCATAAAATTTAGTGGTCGTAACCACCAACTTATGGTACGGTAAATTATCTTGGTAAAAGAAGCCCATTTTCTCCGCCATTTGGCGACGTTTCATACTTCAAACTATCCAAAACTGTCGCATGCTAACCGCTGTTTACTTTTCGTTCTTTTTCTGTTAATCTTATTCCTAAAAAAACGGAAGCAAAAACTACGGGGACTGTTGTGCTTTTGACATCTTTTTACATTTTTCACCAACTCTTTCTATATCGCGGTTTGCCATTAGGTTCAGAGGTTGTGATGGATCATATTTTCCGCCTGATTACGTACTGTTATTCTGTTATTTCGGTTATTACTGACTGTTATTTTGTCAAACAGCGTATTAACACATTTATACAGGGTTATCCATTTAGTGACTTCAAAACCGCCTATCTGGCAAGGCAGTTAAATACAGGGTGAATGGGAATGTAATGAAAAATGTGCTCAAAAGGGCTTGCATTTGTGAGGTTTAACAGAGGCGGACATTTATCTGATATGGTATTCTATACATAATTGCCGACATTAAATAAAACATTTATCAATATAAGATCCATTTTCTTTCATTTAATCAAAAACAAACAAAGTAGTATACCTTCCCGACGGACACCCTGTACCTTTAATCTAAAGTGTTATTTATTTAGTGGAAAGTTTGCCATTTACGAATATGTGAAAATAGTTAAAACTTACTACAAAAGTGGTGATTCGAAGGTGGGCACTTTTTGTTCATTACGGTGCGGCTATAGTCGTCATAATTGACCTAATGTGCAAGGAATCAGCAAGATTATAAAGAAATTTTAAGAGATTAGAAGCATTACAGAACATTACAAAGTGTGGCGGATAATCTGAATTTCAATTGTAAGCGCTATGGCCGTATGATAATCGATGTTTTGGCCTACAATTGAAGATCGTGAAGTGGACGATACGTGGTGGTTTCAAGAAAACGGCGCCACCAGCCACGCCAAACGACCAATTTTAATTTTATTGCATGAGAAGTTTCCAGAAAGCGTAACTTTACGTTTTGGCGGCGTCACTTGGCCGCCAAGATTATGCAATTTTATGCCGTTAGAGTTTTTTTGTGGGGCTACGTCAAGGGCCGTGTTTACGCGGATAATTTCCAACCGCTGGAGCATTTGAAAACCAACGGTTAGCGCCGAGATACCGCCCGAAATGTGCAAAAAAGTGGTCGAAAATTAACCCAAAAGGATGCACTGCTACAGCCAATCCAGATGCGGTCATGTAAATGGTATTGCATTGCATAATAGCAAGCTCTAAGCATTACAATGAAATAAAAGTTTCTGTGTCTTATTTAACTTCTAAGGATTATAATGAAATAAAAGTTTCTGTGTCTTATTTAACTTTACTTTTCAAACAGAAAAATGGATAACCTGGTGTTTTTCGTCTACTATTTGCAAAGGCAACACCCAGTGGGAAAACTTTTTTATCCCGGCCAAATTTTCATGTAAATTAAAGGATGAATTTCCGCTTGATGTCTTTAAAATATAAGTCATATTTTTCTTTCCCCATCTTTGCGATTATACAGGGTGGGCCATTTGAGTGTTGGCGATTTAATTCTTCAATTTCTCGGTAACGCGCGGCGCGGCGTGGCGGAGGGATATGTTGTTCGCTGCGCCGCTTCCTGGAAATTTAGTCGCCATGGAGCCGTACACGGGAGTGCAGCGTGCATTTTGTGTCCGAGCGTATTACGAAAACAATAAATCAGTGATTACTGCACGACGTTTGCATCGGCATGAACACGGTTTACACGATTTAAGTGAAGTTCCAAGCGCCAATGTGATACGAAAATGGATCAGAATGTTCGAAACAACCGGCTCAACAGTACCAATTACGGTTCGTGGTCGCTCAGTTTCTGCAAGATCAGCCGACATTGTGGAGCGTGTTCGTGTTTCAGTTCAGCGAAATCCGCAATAGTCAACACGTAAGAGAAGTCAGTCTTTGGATGTCAAAAGAACACCTTTACGACGAATTTTGAAACGTGATTTGCATTTGAAGGCTTATAAGATTCAGATAGTCCAAGAATTAAAACCCGATGATGCCAATAACCGACTTAACTTTGTCAATTTGATGCTAGAGCGGTTCGACAATTTCAACAACGTAATTTTTAGTGATGAGGCCAATTTTCACCTTAATGGCCATGTGAACAAGCAAAATTGTCTAATCCCCGACGCTTGCATGAACGTCCACTTCACAGCCCTGAGCTTGTCGTGTGGGCTGGGATAAAGTCAACCGGTATTATTGGACCATACTTTTTTGAGGACGAAAGAGGGCATGCGATGACGGTTAGAGCGAACAATTATTGCAACATGCTAGCAGACTTTTTGGTGCCAGCTTTGCAAGAACTTCAAGGCAATACCTCGAGGATGTGGTTTCAACAGGATGGGGCCACATGTCATACGGCTAGGGTATCCATAGAGCTGCTGAAAAATGTTTTTCCTAGAAAACTCATTTCGAAAAGGGGGGATATTGAATGGCCCCCACGTGGCCCCCATCTCTCTCCATGCGATTATTTTCTATGGGGCTACCTCAAATCGGTAGTCTACGAGAATAATCCGACCAATTTAGAGCAGTTGAAGAGGAACATTATTCAGGAAAGTAACAAAATACCGAGAACAACTTTTCAACGAGTTTTCCAAAACTTGCGACTGCGGTTCCAAGAGTGTCAAGCAGCCGAGGGAAGCCATTTGGACAACATTATTTTTAAGTCTTAAAAATTTCCATGCTTCTACTTTTAAAAATACAAATATATTTTTTGTATGTTTCGTAGTTTTTTTTAATTGAATATATAAACCGCCAACACCCTTATGGCCCACCCTGTATGTTAAGTAGCCGCACAATTAGTCCTATAAAATCCGCGAAATAGTCGTGTATATAGTTTAGAAAGAAATGCCTACAATAATGAAAACATGAAACGCGTTTTCTATAAAATTTACCATTTTTGTAACGTAGTCTAAGCACAGCAGCACAAGAGACTCCCGAATGTGTTCACCTATCTTGATAACTATTCATTTAGTAGGCACGTCATAGGTAGGTCTATGCAATTCATGGCAGTAATAGAGATTGTGATGACGCTTTTCTTATCTCTTGCATATGTGATGCATTTCCAATCGAATTCCCAACTTATAATTAAAATTATTCAATTTTGACCTAAATTACATTTGATTTGCATATTCCCCAAACTACTTCAAAGCATCACGATCCATGTTTTAAACTACTTAATGTTTATTTCATCATAGATACCGATACCAGTTCTATATAAATATTCAAGCGTTAATAAAATTTCAATAGTTTCGTGCGCCTGAGATACGCAGCTTGAGATACTAAAGCGGTGATACCATAAAACACGAATAAGGCCATTACATTTGTACAAAACGCCCATTGCCAATTAAATTATAGACATTCATATATTTTATTTGAGACAAAATTCTTCAAGGTTTCCTTTTTTTCAAAAGCATGATTTTCATGTTGAAATGGAAAAATGTGCGTTTGTAATATTAAACTACATAGTTTTACGTATTTCTCCTTCTCCATTTTGGTGGGGGAATTATCAACGAGTCTCAAAGTTTTCAAAGCGAAAAATCATAGTACATTTAAATAAGTTATTGATTATATGCCAAAGTGCAATTGATTTTCCATTAAAGAATGTAGATCAACCAACATATGCAGTGCATAAAGTAAAGTAGATCGATCGATGGTAACATTGCAGCTAATTAACATAAAACAGCGATTGATTATTTTGTTACTAAACCATAACGTAGTCTGATGCAAATAGGAAAATGTTTGAAGTAATTAATATTTATTGGGTGTGCGAAAAACTTCATGGCTGTGTAGAAAAATTGCATTTTTACACACATATGTTTTGTTATAAGTCATTATTAATAGCAGTTAATGAAATAACCCGATTGAAAGGTGTGACAAATATACGAGGTGTGTTCAAAAAATAAGGATAATTTTCATTTTCCTCAAAAAATATTTATTTATTCGAAATATATTAAATATTTATTATATCAATTTCTATGTCATCTCTTTCAAAGTAGTCTCCCTTAGATTTAATGCACTTGTGCCAGGGTTTTTTTCAATCCTCGAAGCTGTTCTGATATGCACTTTTTGGTATGTCCTTGAGTTCTCTCAGCGATTCGGTTTTTATCTCCTCAATCGTCGCAAAACGCCGTCCTTTCATGGGTCTATTCAATCTTTACTTTCAGTTAGTGAAACATATGCGAAATTTCTAAAGATTTAACTGTCAGTTAGATAATGTTGTGCTTTATTTTGGGGGATATTCTTTTTCAACAGTCGCGGAGTAGTCTGGATTGATTTTAGGAACAGCAAACAGGACTTTCAAGATCCTCATCATGTTCCGCGGATAGAAAAGTAATACTTATATGGAGCGATTTTTACCATTGGAATGATAAGAGCGGGCGCTAATTTGGGTTCAGGCAGCTAATTTTAAAAGACGCTGACAGAAAAATTAAGTAAAATTCCAGTTTTGCTCTTCAGAAAGTGGTTGATTCGGTATTTACTCGGACTTTAGAGGCTGCAGTCATTGTTAATTAAGTTTCAGAATATTTTAAATATCCATTATTTTCTTTAGCAAAAGATGCCGCAATATTATAACTCTAAATCTATATACCTTTAATAGAATTTCGAATAGAGGTGGGTACAGTCACTGTATGGCCATGTTCTCTCTTACCTGTTAGACCTATTAGTATGAGACATTTTTATGCAAAATTTTAGCTACCTAAAATGTAAAAGAGCATATAGAGAAGTTAATAATGTCCGCCACTCTTTATCCGAAAGCAGTCAAAATTTAAATAATCATCGATGATTTTAACATGAACTTGCCATAACAGAAATGTTGTCCTTCTTGAGACACATTTTCATCAAATCCTTTGAAGCAGTGAATATTTTTATTTGTATCTTTCTTTTATAAATTGCGATTTAGCTCGAATTTTTTACCTTAGCGCATTATTCACAATTCAATTTATTTTTAGATATATATTCTGATTTAATTAAGAGAAACTTCTTATTGAATAGAAAATATGGTGATACAACATCATTTATGATAGTTTGAAAATGTGCGTATATGATTAAATTGACTTAGATTGTTACGTCGATTCAAACCTCAGAGTGACTCAGATTAATACTTAATGCCGTTACAAACGGAATGGCAAATTCCTATCTTAAGAAAAATTTATAGCCGCAGAAATGAAGGAATATATCATTTGATACGTCCAAAAATTAAGTAAGCGATTAAAGTAGCTATTCAGTTCATCCCCGGGGATTGTAAACGGACTACATCGGCTCAACTCTTCTAGTAGCTCGCATACAAATTGACAGAGTTCTGAAATGCAATCTCCTTCCAATAACTTCTCATTCATAATCTACAGCAACCCAAACTTTTGGCCATCGTAATATCTTATGATTCTTGATAAATTTTGATAAAACGACCGATTAACCACACCCCTCCTGGTACCTCCCATACAAATGACCGATTTAAATCGCACACAAATTGACAAATTTTCTGAAATGTTATCTCCTCCCAATAACTTCTCTTTCATAATCTACGGCAACCCAAACTTTTGACCATCGTAATGTTTAATAATCCCTGATAAAATTTGAAAAAAAATCGACCGATTAACGATGCTCCTTGGTACCTCTGGTAACTCTAATACAAATGACCGATTTGAATCGTGTATTTTTGATTTGACATTTTTCAATAGGTGACACTAAACTTAGTCAAATTTAGCAAACGTTCAATGTTGGACCTCAGAATGAAAACATAGCACATCCATTCTGACATCGCCCATACAAATTTACCGATTTTCCGGAATTCAGTCAATCCCCTGTAACTGCCAACTAGTGAGCTGTAGTCGTCTAGATTTGTATCCATTTTATTGTTCTGCAGTGGAAAAACATATTTTCTGGCTTCTCATGACGCATCACGCATTCTATTTTGAGACTTACTCAACGGAACTTACAGCTTAACGACCATTCCGAACGTCACAGTTTGAGAAGCGTTTACGAGACTTGTCGATTATTTGTCAGCCACAGTGAGGTGATCGCGGCTCAAATAATGATAGGTGGCTGTATGCGGGCTTGAACCTAGGATCATGCGAACGATAGCCGCATGTACTTACCATAGCGTTACGTTCGGTCACGAGTTCTCTTCAGTATCGGGTACCTCCTATACAAAAGATCGATTTAATCCATATATTGTTACCTTCATATCTTCCAATCGATTGTACCGAATTCTTCAACCAAATTTGTCATATATTATAAATTTGGTAATCCACGTTCTGAATAGGAAAATGAGTTACATTGTCTCACCCATTACTTAATTCTTATCCTGAATTTGCTTAAATTCTCATCAATTATGTGGCGTTATAACAACGGGTAAAATGTGAGATAATCGATGAAGGGATCACGCCCTCTGATATCTCCCATACGAATTACTTAACTTAACTTACATATTCTCTGATTTGTACCTTTCATTCAATTGCGCTATATTCGGTATAATTGACGTCACATTAGGCATTTAGTACGGAATAAAAATTAATTACACTATAACACCCCTTAAAAACCGCCGATCGACCCGATCATTTCTGTAATATGTAGATTATTTTTGTTCGAGTTTGTCCCAGGACCAACCAGTTATATAGAATATGAGCTTATTATATAGCAGTTATTTGGTAATGTTTCTAAAGTACACGGTTATCTATTTAGTGCTTTCAAACCCTCCGGTCTGGCAAGGCTGTCAGCTGTTAAATGCCTGTCATTGAAAGTGTTACTTATTCAGTGAAACGTTTGCCATTTACGAATATGAATTGTTTACCAACCGAAGAAAGCATAAAGATAGTTAGGACTTGCTATAAACGTGGTGATTCACTTTTCACGCACTTTTTATGCATTACGGGGTGATTATGGTCGTCTTACTCGACCTACTGTGCAAGGAATTGGCAAGATTATAAAGAAATTTGAAGAGACTAGAAGCGTTACAGATGTGGTCAGGCTTCTGTTGGTGAAAGTGTGGCGGCGGATATCCGAATTTTAATTCAGAGTGCCATGGCCGTATAATAACCCACTTTTTTGGCCTACAACTGAAGATTATGAACTGGACGATATGTGATTTCAACAAGACGTTACTACGAGCCACACAACACTACTGATTTTGGCTTTATTGCATGATAAGTTTACAGAAAGCGTAATTTCACGTTCTGACGACGTCATTAGGTTACCAAGATCATGCGATTTGACGCCGTTATATTTTTTTGGGGCACTTCGAAGACAGTGTTTATGTGGATAACCTCCAAATGCTGAAGCATCAAGTTAGCGCCAAGATATTGCCCGAAATGTGGCAGGAAGTGATCGCAACCTACTTCAAAAGGACATACTGCTGCAATCCAGAATCGACCATTTAAACAACATTGTATTTCGTACATAATGGCAAGCTTTAAGCATTATAACGCAATAAAGGTTCATCGAAATCATAGCTTTATATGTATTTTCTTTAATTTTACTTTTGAAACCGAAAAATGGATAGCCCGATTTAAAAGGGGGATTTCAGAAAGTTAAATATTTAGATCTTTTATTTTTGAATCAGCATAGTTAATCACATTTCCTACACCTAACAGTTGTTATTATTTATCACATTAACTATATTTTGCGCTGTCTTCCACAATCTGTGCTTGGCATGCAGCAGCCAAAGCCAGCCAGCCAGCCAGCCAGCCAGCCAGCCAGCGAGCCAGCCAGTGCGCCATTACGATTACTAAATCCAATTCCTGCCAATTTGCCCAATACCTGCTGTAATATCTTTTAAACATGGTTATTTCCAATTCGCGGTGTCTCGCTTGGAACAGAGGCATTAAAATTTGTCGTAAAGCTTGGAAATTTTTAGCAACACCAAGTTGTAGTGACATGAATTCCATTGATAATCACCGACGCAGCGCGATGTTTCAAAGTGCAGGCAATCCACAATGACTTTCGATGTCGCCTAACGAACAGTCAATGCGCGTATCATCGTGTGGGCTCTTAGTCTTGCTATAATTAATTATTTATAAATAGCAAAAAAAAAAAACATGATGAAATTTAATACAAATTCAATAGCGAAAAGTTATTTTCAACTTAATGTGCAGTGTCGGTAACCGCAGATATTGACTGGAAAATGCACTTCAAACTAACAAAAAAAAAAATATCGAAATTTCTGTTCATTCTTGTATGTTTTTGGCTTTAATTTTACTTTTGGCAGCTGAAACAGAGCATAACCATTCTGAAGGTCGTCTAAGCGTAGCTGAAGTTTGTTTTGTGTTTTAATGTTGTTTTACATTTTTTCGTGTTAAGTTCAGGCCACCAAAAGCAAACGCAAAAGTGAAAATTCATCAATAATGCAGCGAACGTTGAACAACACAGAGTTGGTCTAAGGCCAATTAAGCAAAACATTGCCGAGAAGGTGTTAACACTAATTTGATTATTTGCCCAACTTGGACGATAAGATCAAGTGAGACAGCGTCTGTGTCTACATAAATATGTGAGTAAGACACTACAGTTTTCAACAGGTTTCTTCGTAAAATATCATCGATTTGTAAATATGTTACATTGTTGAGATAACATTAAAACACAGCCGTGAAGATACGAATGTCTTATTTCCTTGAACAAGCAACATTTGCAAACCTCAGCTGCTCAAACATAGAATTGATTTCATGTTTAAACGTATTAAAGCTGACTTCCACGAAAATAATTTATCTCAAAATGAAACAGTTTTATAAACATAAATCCTGATGTGTTCAATCGTAAATTTGAGAAACTTGTTTAGGTGGTTTGGAAAAGTTATGAGGAATTTCATTTCCTATGTAGCAGAAATATAAACTAGCCATCCTTCTTATTAGCAGCTACTAATGTTGAATGAATTTCAACACTAAAAGTAATCACATTAGTTGACATTACTTTTAATGGAAGAATTATAAACTCACTTTATCATTCTTATAAAATTGTGATAATACAAAAAATCTTGAAAGAATTTCAATTACAGAACAATATTTTACAGTCAAATGGAAAAAAAAATTCATAACGAACTAAATAAATACGTTTATAAAATGTGGTAAGAGTATATCATGTGAACCTAACAAAATTTATACTGATCGATAGATCGTAAATCACTTCACTTTAGCTATACCTCCTAGAGGTAACAATCAATCATAAACTAGGGTGTTTAATTACCCGGGTACTATAAAAATGTTTTTTGTTTTGCATCTCATAACCGAAAATCTTAAAAAAACTGGCCACAGAAAAAGTGAAAACACAACAAATTCTCTTGCATTACACATAAATGAGATATGAGAGAGTTTCTTACCTTCGTTGAGCTCACATACATTCCATTTTTAGACTCACTCAATGGGACCTACAGTTGGTAGACGATTCCGAACGTCGCAGTTTGAGAAGCATTTACAAGACTTGTAGATTACTCGACTAATCGAAGTGTGCTACAATAAGAAATTCAAATAACTTTGCTCTTAATCAATGTATTTCATTCGTTCGTTTTTTTCTAATGTATAGAAAATTAAGTTTTATTTTGTCTAACTAATTGGTTTTGAATATGATAGATCGTAAATGGCCTCCATGCTCATTCAGCATACATATACGGCACTTGATCAGAAAATTATTCATTGCGGAATCGTCTCAATTACTGTTTCAATTTGCTGCTTCAATTCAGTAAAATTCCTTTGTTTCATTTTGTACACCTGTTTCTTGATATAACCCCTTAAAAAAAGTCTGGTGCAGTCAGGCCAGTTGACCATGGGGGCAAGTGAAGTTTCTGGATATTAATTTGCTTGGAAATTTTCGTTGAGGCTCCGTCATAACCGGTCTAGCTCTGTGCTACATCTTGCTAGATCCAAATGCTGTTGAAACGGATACGTCTTCTGATCTGGTTCTGGTTAAAAAAACCTTCAACTTCTTTAAATAACTGTTTCCATTGACAATTGACAGTAGCGCTATTCGTGCGCCACCCTGTATATAATGCATTATATATACAGTTATAGTAGCTATATATTATATAGCAAATAGTATATGTAAATATATATTTTGAAAAGTTTGAAAATTGCTGAAGGAAAATCGCTTTTGAACTGGATTAAGAACTAAAATCATACTCGTATTATATTGAAGATCGATTATAAATTCATTAAGCCATATTTATTGGGATTTGTTCCAAAAATAACTTCAATGCAATTGTGTTAGATGGATACGTACGTAGACAATAACTTACCATAATTGAGTTATATTTGAACTGTGCTCTTCGTTGAGAACATTTTCGTATCGGTGGGCAAGACTTCTCAATTGTTTTGTGAAAATGTAGATTCTTAAGGTGGCAATAATGTTCGAGAAAGCATAAACAGTTAAAGGCGCTGCAGATGGTATTTTGGCGAATACCGAAATAGCTATCCATCCAGCCAACTGTGTCAATACGAGGTGTGTTCAAAAAATAAGATACATTTCAAATTTCGCGGGCTACGTACATTCGACTTTCGATCACTATTTTTTTATGTTGGTACACTCGTCTCGAAGATATGTTGACGCTTTTATCCATATACCATGTTTAGTTTGTTTGTGAAAGGCAAAAATAAGACAACTGTTTTGCGTGTTCGGCGTTTTTTGCTATCGAAAAAAATGGATCAAAGAAGTTGCACCAAATTTTGTTTAAAAAATGAAATTAAGTGCTCAAAAACACTTGAAATGTTAACAGTAGCATACGGTAGGAGTACTCTGAGTCAAAAAAATGTTTACAAGTGGGATAAGCTTTTCACAGAAGGTCAAGAAGATATGAATGACAACACTCTCTCTGGACGCCCCAGCACTTCAACAACCGATAAAAATGTTGAGAAAGTGAAGAAAATTGTTATGGAGAATCGTCGAATCACAGTAAGAGAAGATGCGGCATATCGGTTGGCTCATGCCATGCAATCTTTTCGGAAATTTTGGGCGGAAGCGTGTAGCAGCGAAGTTCGTTCCAAAATTGCTGAATTTTGACTAAAACCAACGTCGCATGGGCATCGCTCAGGAATTGTTGAATGACGTCAATGATGATCCAGATTTTCTTAAAAGGGCCATAACTGGTGACGAATCATGGGTGGATGGTTATGACATCGAAATCAAAGCCCAATCATCCCAATGGAAGAGCCCAGGAGAGCCAAGAACAAAAAAAGCACGCCAAGTTCGATCAAATGTCAAGGTTTTGCTCACTGTTTTCTTCGATTACCATGGCGTAGTGCATCAGGAATATTACCTTAAGGTTATGCGCCGTTTACGTGAAGTAATACGAAAAAAACTCGCGGAATTGTGGAAAAAAATTCATGGATTTTGCATCATCGTAATGCACCTGCTCGCTCATCTTTGCTTTTTTTGCCCAAAAACGATACCGTTATCTTTGCAACTTCTTCATGCGATTTTGAAGAGACTCATGAAAGGACGGCGTTTTGCGACGATTGAGGAGATAAAAACCGAATCGCCGAGAGTTCAAGGACATACCAAAAAGTGCATATCAGAACTGCTTCTAGGATTGAAAAAAACGCTAGCACAAGTGTGTTATATCTGAGGGGGACTACTTTGAAGGGGGTAAAATAGAAATTGGTGAATAAATAAATATTTTTTGAGAAAAATTAAAATTCACCTTGTTTTTTGAACACACCTCGTGTAATCAATCTCAAAGGTTTTGAATTATATTCTATTAGCAATAATAAACAATAGCTGACATGATCTTGCGGATAATGATCTTAAATCATATTTCATTGTAGTTCAAAAGCGAACATTTTGCAAATATTTTAAATTAAGCAGGATAACATTATTTCGAAACACTGATCTAATTACAGTTTCAGTTTTTGGATTTAGAAAATCTCCAAATTTATAACATTTCAAGGTAATAAAACTTCAGATACTTGGAATTTTTTTTTACCTTATCCAACAAAGAGAATATATTATACCTTTAATTTACAGAAAATATGGAATTGGTTCTCTATTGTACGGCGTAATTATTATTAATCCCTTCACATGATGATTTCCTGTGGAATTTAGTTTTAACGGTAGAGGGATGCAGCATATTTGAGATTTTACGAAAATTCTCCGGATTCCGGGAAATTGAAATGTTTTTTCTCCCATTTACCTGGAGATGAAATAGTCTATGAAATTGCTTTCCCCTCTTTCAACACTTTTAGGGTACTTAAATTCTTTTTGGGACATACGAGGTGTGATCAAAAAATAACCGTTATTTTCAAATTTCGTGTGCTACGTCTGTTCGATTTTCGCATTTCTTTTTCTGTTACGTTGGTACACATGTCTGTTATATATGTTGACAATATCAGCCGTTTTGGATTGTCAGTTTGTTTTTAACAGATAAAAAGGTTAGTCGTGTTTTTGTCTGCTCTTCGATTTTTTACTATTCAAAAAAGTGGATCAAAGAAACTGTATTAAGTTTTGTGTAAAAAATGAAATTAACGGTGCAGGGACATTTGAAATGTTGACTGTGCCGTTTGGCGAGTCTACTATGAGCAGAACACAAGTTCAATTGTGGTATAACCGGTTTAAGGAATGCCGAGAAGATGTCAATGGCGATGCTCGTCCTGGTCGCCCAAGCACGTCAACAACCGATGAAAACATTGAAGCAGTGAAGAAAATGATTTTGAATAATCGTCGTACACATTCCACTAATTCACACGCGACAATTATATTTATGTGCATGTGAAACATATAAAAAAATTTGCCCTATCCTAAGTCTGCACTGCCATCACAGAAAAAAATTACAGACATTGGCCGCATTTTTCTCTCGAATGGAAATTGAGACTATTAGAGCGGCCGGAGAGCAAGCTAATAATGCTCTCTTTGTTCAATATCTCTATAATTTTGCATATTTTTCTAAATTTTTTTTTATAGATTTTAGTCAAGCATTTACTATTATAATATTTGAAAACAATCGCATCTGTTTGTTGAGTGGCAAATTTACTGTTCAGTAAATTGCTGTGTCCTTAAACGGTTACTTTATTTGGTCAACGGTCTGGCAACTATTTACGCTATCATTCGCGCTAGGACCACTTCTCTCTCATTTGGCAGAAACTCTTCAACTAGAACGGTTGTCGAGTAATTATAATTTACATTTAATTTTAATTTAAATTTGTTGTAAAACTTAGCGCCAGACTGAATCCAGGCCAAACACAATTGTAAGAAAATTTGACACAATATATAGGTATGTTTGAATATAAAACACAAAACTATGTAAATAAATATATATTTTAAATTTTAGGGTCGTCATCGTCAATGTCGTCGTCATCATGTTTTCGTCAGAAAATTTTTAAAAATTAATACTGAAATAAATTGGGATCACGCTCAAAATATGTGTTTATTTGGTCAGGGCGCTGCACGTCATAACACTGATATTATAAAAATCTAAACAACCAAAGTTACATATTGTGAATACATAGCTTACAAATTTATGCTCTTTTGAGATAGTGTTTAGGCTTAACAGAATTAATTTCAGAGACAAATGCGGCCTCTGTCTGTAATTCTTCTCTGCGCTGCTGTGTTTCGTAATCAATGGCAAGCAATATTTCTTTCATGATAATTCGGTATCGTAGCAACACCCAGTCGTTACTTATTTATCCAATAACTGAACCTTCATAGCAACATGGTATTGCAGTCATAAACCTTCTGCCAGATGAAATAGTTAATTTCCTTTACTGTAGTTTGAATACAAACCGGAACCAACTTCTTGTGTTACCAGCACATAATTTAATATTCATTTTGCACTTTTATTTTCTTGCTCGCCTCTCAAGAGTTGCTAACTGAGCATATGAATTCGACCTGATCCATGCTTTATGGCGTGTTAAAGCCCAAGTTTTATGTGCTAAAAATAACACTAGATCACAAACATTTGTAACAGAGCTAGAGATAGGTTTACTACTGTACTTCGAGAATCCATCTTTATTATAATATCATTTGTTTTGTTGTATCCCCAAAACTTGGACCTGAGGAGACCGTGCCATAAGCAACGAAAATTGGATCAACAAAGCCATAACAAAACGTATTGTGCAGACATCACACTGAAAGATAACAAATTCACTTGTATTCCTTGAATAGAATATAGGAGAGTTCCCTACGTGCAGTGAGCTTGCATTTTGGTCTCCCTGGATGGAATAATGGCGACTCCAAATGTCAATTTAAGGAGTTTTCAACACACTTTTCGATTGTTAGACTACTCGCAGTGTTTGTCATGACATCGAGGTGATATTTAATGGGACCCGATCTCATGATAACACGAACGTTTGAGGAAAAATCTTGATTTCTTGCGAATTTCTTGCCAATTTTTACTCGAGGAAAGAAGAGAGTCATGAACTGTCTCTTTGGAAGAAAAAAAAAACAGTTCTTGAAGTAACGGGAGAGCAAGAGATAAAGCTGAAAAATCTACCAAAAAGTCATAAAAGAATGACGGAAAAACACAATTATACTTATGTACCACCTTCTTGTGTATCAGGAGAATTTCCTTCGATTATTCGGTGCGGCAAAAACTATTTGAAACCATGTCTGAGATGGTATCAGTAGTTTGAAAAAATTATTTTAATGAAAAGTGGCAACCTTATAGAACATATGTTTTAAGGTTCTAGGCGCTCCGTTGTTTAGTTTACCCATCAAAAGTAAACGATCTCAGTGAATTTGTAAACGTGAAAAAATTGGTCACTGTTATGCACTTCAATGACAGGCATTTCAAAAAGTGCTTTACATCGCATACACTCAGCGAAATTCAATTAAAGGTAACTGCATTTTTGCAGATAAAACTGGATCTTCGAATAACGGAACCTCCTTATTTTCTATTTTGCTTTGACGATGATGGCCAACATTTTCTATTTTTATAATACATTAAAATTTACAGTTAGTTTTGTCGCTAATATAAGTAAATTTCGTAAATTTTCGACATTTTTGGTGCTAAATGCAATTAAAGGTACTTTTGTTTTTTTTTTTAATTACATTTACTTAAAATACTTGTTTTAACGTTTAGTTTTGTAAAAATCGGTGTTTCTTAAATTATTTCCAAATCGGTAAAGGAAAGACACTTACCAGTGAAGAAGTCACTCAAGTCCTTACATACAAGTATGTCGGATGGTCAAACTGGAACGCTCTGCTACTGCTGTAGATAATGTAGTAAAACTGAAGAAAAATGTCAACAAAAATAGAAAAAATTCTAACAATCAGAAAGTGTCGCTACGAGGTGAAGCCGCTGTTTTACTCGCAGGACTTGAAAAACATGCAACCGCTTCAAAAATTGTATCACAATTAAACCTATCAAAACCCAGGCTACGTGTTGTTCAGCAAATTTTGGCAACTAGCAACCGACTAATTTGGAAAAAAATGAGTTCTAAACCGGCTGTATCAAACGGACGCAAAGTGTTTCGGCAATGATTTGCAAAAGAACATATGTCACGGTCGGAAAAGTGGAAAAGATGGTATTCTTAGATGAGAAAAAGTTTAATTTGGATGTCCCTGATAGCTTTAGTTATTACTGGCATGACATTTGACAGACTGAATGTTACTCCACAAAGCGAAACTTTGGTGGCGGATCGCTAATGGCTTTGGGCTGCATTTAGCTACCACAATCAAACCCCAATGTGCAAAATTTCCGGGCGTTTGAATTCAGAAGACCACATAAATTTGTTGGAGAACATTCTTGTGGACTTTTCGGTTGAAGAACTACTAGCGATACGATAATGCGGCCATATACGTTTCACGAGCTAGTCGAACTTGATTTCAAAACAAAGAAATTGTCACTATGTCATGGCCAGCTCGATCTCCGAATTTAAATCCTATTGAAATCATGGGGGGGGCAACCTGACTCTTCACGTTTGAGCTAACAGGAGAAAATTTCAACCGCTAATTTCATGTAAATGTTGTCCGCGGCTCCGTCCCAAAATGTCCATTCAGAAGGTTAAAATTTTCGTCACTTTTTCGAGCATTTCGGCCTGTTTTCCACGAATAACGCGTGTTATGTTATCCTGTAAGGCTTCAATAGTGTTCAGCTTGTCCACATAGACTAATGACTTGACATAACCCCACAAGAAATAATCAAGAGGTGTTAAATCGCAAGATATTGGGGGCCAACTCACAGGGCCAAATCGATAGATAAACTGCTCGCCAAAAACAGCGGATTTTCATTGAGCCCATTCACCAAAAATTAGATGTTGTGGTAGGTCATTCGGCTTCAATTCTTGCGTGAGTTGAATTTTATAGGCTTTCAAATCCAAATCGACGTGTAAAATTTTCCTTTTGGTTGAGTAACACATGATCAATCGCTGAGAACGGCGACGAATTTTAATTTCACGATCGTCCTTAACGCCGGTCGCTACGGCTGCAATATTTTCTTCGGTACGCACTCTACGCGTACGAATCGATAGTTTTGTGTCCAACAAAGTAGATTTGGTGCGAAATTTGGAGATAACAGATAAAATGGTCGTATCAAATGATGCACATTTGCCACAGAGCACGAATTTTGATAGTAAATTTCAACGATTTGCAATCGTTGCTCGTCTGTTAGTCTTTCCATGATGAAATGGCAGAGTATACTGTACACTTTTCACTTTAACAGATGACGTTGGTCGCCATTACCAACCAGTGCCGCCAACCTGAAAAACTTAAATCTAAAAAATCACCCTATAGAAATGTCTATGAGAAGAAAAATCATGATGCTTGACCTAAAGACGTCACATCTAAGAGATTACCGACAGCAAGTAGCAAAATATCAATAATATATTCGATGCCACCCTAAAGAAGGTATTCATCCACTGTAGTGATTTCGCAGTTAATTTTTTTTTTTTTTTTTAAAGGTTTAGTTTTATAAATTTCCGCTTTTCACTGCACAAAAGTAAAACAAATATTTATTTTCTTTTTTGTTTTTAATTTTATTCGAATTAAAATTACGCTCAAAACTTTATTACATTTCGTCATATGTCAAGTCGTTTTCATTCTGAATTATTATTCTTCTTCTGTTTATAATTATAATTTATATTCCTTTTACTTTTTTTCTTTTTTTTTTTTGCTCTATCATCATGTTGCTATTTGAGATTCTTTTAATTATTTTAAATGTTATCATTATTTGTGTTTCGCTTTAAGAGAGTTTAATTCAAAAAATTTGAATTCTTAATGTAAATCTATTGATGTTTTTTTTTATATATTAAATAATTTGTTGTTATCCATTTATTTTGGTTTTTGTTTGTTTGTTTGTTTGTTGTTCTTCTTGTTGTTGTTTTATATGTATATAATATACGTACACAATACCATCTAATAATACAATAATAATATATTATTTATTACTTGTTCTTGTTGTTGTTGTTGTTACATGTCATTTATTATATGTATATTAATTAATATTAATATTAATATTGTTAATGCAAACATAACAAACAATGTAGAAAATTAACATTGCTGTCTAAAATGGTTTTTCTTTTCATTTTTAAACATTACATTTTGTATTTAATTTATGGTTTAGTTTTATATTTTTATTTTGTCGATATTTAATGTTGGATTTATGGTTGAGTTTTATGAAATTGTTGGTGTCCCTGTTAATAAAAAAAAATAAGGTTTTAATATGGGCGAGGGCTGATATTTTGGTTGGTTGTATGCGGTGAAATGGTTAACGATATGAAGTGCATTAAAGAGAAATGGGCAGTGAGGTGATGAGCGATATTCTTAAACGACATTTATTTATTAAGGTCTAACAATGAAGTTCAAAGTTATGAATTGTTGTAAGGGTCGATTATGACGGTAAAAGTAGGAAAAAAAAACGCAATGAAAACTAAAACTTCAATAACTACTCTGAGATTGGTTTTGTCCGTATTTTTTTCTTCCTGTGTTTCTATTTTCCATTTTCTCTTCTATTTGCCCATCACTCTGAAAATCATATAACACAAAGAAAGGGCAAATGTTGGGTGGCTTATTTTTCTCGAGTTTATCGGATGATTGAGGTGATGTCTCGTGAGTGATCCATATGAAAACGGCAGTGTAAAAATTTGTTCTGGTATTTTTGTTTTCGTCTTTGATTCATTCCTTCTTTTCGGCATTTTGGTCTTTAACAGTTGTGACATTTTGTTGTGAATTTTCTTTGAGTTATTTGGCATCTTGTTGGTTTTTCTTTTTCAATTTTTGTATATATTTGGTTGTTTATTTTTGTTTTTTTTTTTCTTTTCTTTTTTTTTTTTTTGCAAACAATGCGTGTGTCTCTCTGGATGTATACCTTTGGTAATGCTTTTTTCATTTATCAAGTTTTATTTTTTTTTATTATATTTCCATTTAATATTTTGGTGGGTTGTTGTTCAACATTCTATGTTTTATTTTCTCATATTTTAAATGCTTTAATTTACGAAAAACGTTTGTTCGGGTTTCTTTGTGATTATAGAAGAAAATTTCTTTATTTGTTGTTTTCTTTTTTTTTTGTTTTCGTTAAATTTGTTTTCACTACTTAGAATGGACATTTAAAAAACGCTTAACAGTTGCTTAATGTTCTTCTTTACTTGTTGTTGCTGTTTATCAATCAATGGTAAATGATTCCGATTTCTTTTACTTCAATTATTTTGTAATTTGTTTTCTTTTTTTTTTTTTGCCTCGGTAACAAATTTCTTTAAAAAAAAAAAAACATTTTGTATCATCACAGTTTACGTATTTTTGAATTGTTTTTTTCTCATTTATTTAAAATGTGATGTCTGGTGTGTTTTGGTTCTTCACTGGCATGTCAGGGACTTGAAAATGATGTACATTTATTGCACCATCCATGGTGTCAAAATTTATATTCAACGGATTTCACCATTTCGGCCATTCGTTGCTTTCCTTTATCATCATTAGATAAAACAGAGTTGCAGATATGATTGCACATTTCCATATATCTATAATTATATGGCAGATTCAGAATTTTTTTGGATTTTCAATACAATACTGAAGAACGATTAACACAAAAGTAAGATGTTTTTAGATTTCTAATCCGCCTTTGATTATGATAACTGTTACAAATCAGAGAAAAAGAAGCTTATTGGACGCATTCACAGATGACAAATATCTCGTAAATCAGAATCGTCCTTCTAGCGCCTATCTCTTAATCTCATCACAAATTTTAGTAAAGTAGTAGTGGTAAATTCTATCAAGTTTCTTCACTTTTAGGCCATTTTGATAGCTCGAGCATTCAATAGGAAGTAAGTTGGCAGCACAAATAACTTATTTTTTATCAATCAAAAAACATTCTTTCCTCTTGAAGAAAATCAATATCATTGCCAGCTTTAGGTTTCCAACATTGAAATTGTAATGGCTTGTATGTTTTTCTTATAATATATCAGCAAAAGGCAGCAAAATATCAGCCTTTACTTTCAAAGAAAAAATATGATGGTACAATATGTCTTACTCAAAATATTGTCCATCGCCATCCAGTACTTTTTTCCACTTTCCTGGTACAAGTGTCTTTGTCTTTCAAGACTATCTAAGAATCCACACCCACAAATATTGTCCATCGCTATCCACCACTTTCCTTCCACCTTCTTGGCACCATACGAGTAAGAACAGCTTGTATGGAAAGTTTTGTCTTTCAAGACTAGAAATCCACACATTTTTAGGTTTCTTCATATGATGTGATGCGCTGTCCAAACAGGACAAATGCCACCGCCAGCACAAGGGATAATCGGAAGGCATAAAGGCTGGTAAATACGGCAGGTCCCATAGGACTTCCCAATTGAGATTTTCCAAATGGGTTCTGACCGGCCTATAATATGTGGACGAGCATTATCATGCTATAGCATAATTTTATCTTGCCTTGGCTGCGTTTTCCATTGAGTGCTCGTTTGCATTTCCTCAATTGTATTTACTACAAAGCTCCAGGAATGGTTTCCTTCCATTTGAGAAACTCATTACATAAATATATATACCAAACTAAACTCATAAAATACACATCATAAGTTTTCATGATTTCCTCTTTTTCGGAATATCCATTATTTATTTCAAGTGATTATATGAGTATATAAAAAGATTCTTTTAATTGGGCTTAGCAAACAGCATTTCACATGTGCAAAATCCACGTTCAATATTTCTTAGCGCCTGTTCATATGGAACACAATTTCCTTCCATTTGAATAATTCTCCAAGATTTTAAACACTGTAAAACTGCTTGTTAAGCCACTCCTAATGATACTAAAAGTTCTCCTCGCCCACGGCACAAATCTTCCTTCAATAATAATTCACATTCCACGTACACATTCGGTCTTCCTCCTTGCCTTCGACGTCAAACTCGCCGTTCTTTAACTTTTCAAATCACCGCGTGTTGGCTACAGACTTCTTCGGATTTAAGAAATAAATCAAAAGTTCCCACATATGACGTGTATTTAGCTCAAAATTCGATATTATCATAAAAAAATATAAAATTGCTAATGTTTCACGGTTTTCACATGTCCAGCCTTACAAAATTTCACTCTACATTTGACGATTTCTATCATACCTTACTGGTAAGATCATCTTCTGTAAAACGACGGACGCTTATTTGTATTCTCAATGTTAAGAGATGTCAAGGAAGATGTTAAAGGAATCTTCTGTTTAATCATATTCCTTATGGTCAGGACTAGGTTTATAATTTTATGTTCATTCATGATATCGTCAAAAAGGAATCATCAAAAACTATTGTATACTAAGATGTTCTTTTATGTGACTCCTCATTAGAGAGAAAATTGAACTCTCGATATATATTTTATTCAAATCGCTGAATAAAAGAAGAACATTTCGATCATATAACCGTTTCACTGGCTTTTGCCTATATGAATAAATTTTATAACAATGAAAAATACTTCTTCCCTAAGAATAGCTTTAGGCGATGAGTAAATCATCTCTTTTGAGAGGATGTGACCCAGTAGTATCTGTACACTATACGTACTAGCACACCTGCTATTGAGGGTTACTGCAGTAATTTATATGGGACTTCACTACATTTCCGTCCAGAAATCGACGCTTCACTACGTACAAACATCGTCTATAAAGTATTTTTCTTTCATGCCTTATAACAGCATTCGTATTTGCTAACTAATGAGTACTTTGAATTCATGAGTAGAGTAGATTATTAACAGCTCATGAGTAATGAGTAACTCCTGTTCATGGATAATTCATGTGCAGTGAAAATTTAAAAAAAATTTTTAGTTGTATAATATGAAAAAACGACAGAAAGTTCACTGGCTTTTGCCTATA
>JAHXMU010000075.1:1415965-1444308 GCA_019455685.1 Philornis downsi
ATATGAAAAAACGACAGAAAGTTCACTGGCTTTTGCCTATATAAACAACTTATATAGAAATTGAAAATACTTCTTTCATAAGAGTAGCTTTAGGCGATGAGCAAATCATCTCTCTTGAGAGGATGTAGCCTAGTAGTATCTGTATATCTGTATGTAGCCCAGCAGTATCGTTATTGCTGTATTTCACATAGGACTTCACTACATTTCCATTCAGAAATGGCCGCTTCACTACGTACAAACGTCATCTATAAAGTATTATTCCTTCATGCCTTATATCAGGATTCGTATTTGCTAACTTATGAGTACTTTAAACTCATGAATAGAGTAGATTACTCACAGCTCATGAGTAATGAGTAACTCCTGTTCATGACTAATTCATGAGCAGTGAAAATTTAAAAAAAATTGTTCGTTGTATAATATGAAAAAACGACAGAAAGTTCACTGGCTTTTGCCTATATAATCATAAATTACTTCTTCCCTAAGAGTAGCTTTAGGCGATGAGCAAATCATCTCTTTAGGGAGTATGTAACCCAGTAGTATCTAAGCACAATACGTGCAAGCACATGTGCTATGGGGGGTTACTGCGGACTTGACTACATTTCTGTTCAGAAATGGCAGCTTCATTACGTACAAACGTCGTCTATAAAATATTTTTCCTTCATGCCTCATATCAGGATTCGTATTTACTAACTCATGAGTATTTTGAACTCATGAGTAGAGTGGATTACTCACAGCTCATGAGTAAAGAGTAACTCCTGTTTATGGGTAATTCATGAGCAGTGAAAATTTGAAAAATTTGTTAGTTGTATGAAAAAAACGACAGAAAGTGTTGGATAGAATCGGCAATGTTGTATATAATATTGTGATTATTTTTCGTTAGAATTTTTGTAATGTTTTTGTTTGTCCCGAAATATGCCTGCCAAAAAAAAATTTAAACTCACTAAAATAAGAAGAAGTATTAAAATTGGGATACGGCTAAATCACTTAATAGTGGATTATCCAATCGCTCAAATGACTTAATTTGCCAAATTCGTAAGGAAATGGCTGCACAGTGGAAATAATTGTCAATGTGAACATAATTGTTGCAACACAAAATAAATTAGAAAGTTGTGAATGGGATGTCATGTCCTCTGGATATTAAACACAGAACACTGTATTTCCGATTAAGTGTCTTGTCGTAGATTCGGTTATGCATCCAATTTGCAAAGATCGACGACACAGTAGAGTAAAAATGGTAAAGAAACTTTAAACCGTAATCTCTTGTCTTGAAAAGTGTCCAAAATGGTTAATATGGCTAAGTATGTTTCAGTGAAAACACACTTTCACCTTCTGGGATAACTTTGTCGTAGCTATATGAGAGTTCTTTCAATCTTCATTCTAAGGATGAAATTATTTTATTGATGATCTGCGACATTGACGTAGGCCAGCGCATGCAAACTATTGTATTTCCTAACTCTGATAACGCTGTCAGTAAATGCTCAACCATACTGGAGTAAAATACTCATATCGCTAAGATGCAAACGTAATTTAGTATGTTCATTTATTTTGCACAAATCCGTTTGTAACTATAATTTCATGACCAGTTGGCAAAATAGTTCAACACTGATGGCCATACGTTGATAATCAGCGTGAATGGCAGCCTGTTCTATCCGATGTGATTAGACCTTTCTAATTTTGCTCTACATCCGATAATCGACAACTGTTCAAATATTTACATTGCGACATATCGGTATCTATCATCTTTTCGTCGACCGGAAACCTGCCATCGATAGCCCGATAATGTAAAAATTATTTGAAGCAATGGTTAATTTTGGTATACCTAGGAAGCTGCCCTGAACAAAATCTTCAGTGAAGACGGACAAAATTGTTACGGAGCCATTTTACACTAAACGATGCTTAAGCAGGACGACAGAATGATAGTATTTGAATCCATTATCGATAACGGAGAATATCTGCGTCATATAAGTGAGGTGCTGTATACCGACATCGACGCGATCAAGCATATTACAATGTTGCGCTGATTAGGTCATGTTACGCGAATATATTAAAATGCTTCAGGATGAAAACTTTTCTACAATGACCTCGTTAACTGTCGCAACAGAAAAAGAAGGCTACCCAAAACTCAAGTGGAGAGACCGGATAGTTGAGAAGCTGACAAAACTTGCTGTGGCGGGGCTGAAGAACGCTGCATTTTGAAATGTTTTCTATATGGATCTTATAATCGATTAGCTACAACTATATATAAATGTGGTTGAATAAAGACAATACAAGTTCTGGTTATTAGAAAACCTTATCAAAATTTGTGTCAATGTAAAGACGTTCTGATTGGTTACCATTACTTGCCGGAAAGAGAATACAACCACCTTTATATAGATTTGGTGCGGCAAGTTACGAGTCTGTGACACGGTTAAGATAAAAGCACAGTGGTCTATAAGTCTTAAAATAATAATCTTAAAAGACTTAATCTACTTCTGTTACAAAACCAGACCAATTCCGCAACTCTGAGCCCATTGAAATGAGCTGCGGCCCAAGACGTTTTGTGAAATGCAGGACATATATAGAGCTCCGGTCTTAATGGCTCAGTTTTCGGTTAATGTGATATCGAAAAAAAGGAAATTTCTTACAAATTTCCTTGTGACAACTCTGTTTTAATATTTTTGCTTTCTCTTGATATTTCATACATGTTAAACAATATTTTGTTTTTAGATCTTTACAAATACTAATACAAAATGCACAATATATTTTTGTTGTTGTTATAAAAAAAGAACAATACTTCTTAATATGTCATTATTTTAACCATTTCATATATATATATATATATATATATAAGTATATATATATAATATACGTATATATCTCTAATATTATATTTTTGTATGCTATAAAAAAGGAGTTTTCATCAATATTTTATACTTGATTTGTTGTTGTTGTTGTTTTTTTTTGTTTATAAGTTAAATTATGACCAACATTTAATAGACTTGTTTTTTTTTATAATAAGTAAAAAACATTTACACAAAAGCTCTTAAATTAAACAACAATTTCATGTATTATGTGTATATTTATATATATATGTGTGTTATGTTTTATATATATTTATAATATCTTTAATATCAAATACATCGAAGAAAATCCAATATTTATAATAACCTGAAACAAAATTAGTAAAATGATATTAAATGAAACAGGTAATAAAATCACATTATCAACTGTTTAAAAGCAATAGAATCTTAAGAAACAAAAAAAAAATATAAATGAAATATGCGGAATTTAAAAATGTAATGGAAATTAATTAATTTCTGTTTTCATAAAATTTTCCAATAGAATATAAAGTTTGCTGTTGCTTAATAATATTCTGTTTTTACTTTTGAGTCAATGGCCAGACCCACAAAGAATAAAATAGGAAAGTCTGCTGTAACCTCAGTTGGTATCAATCTTAATAAAAGTTGTTTGTTGCTGTATCGTTTGAAAAGTGTAAAAGTGTTACTGCAGTACTCTCAAACATATAATATACACATATATATAATTGTGAATCTAGCTGCCAAACGTGATTTTGCTGCTAAAAACCACAGCCCAGTGACTAAAAGTCGTAGTAGGGGTTGTCTACAAAGGTAATCGATCAAATTTTTTTGGCGCCCAGTGACTAAAAGTCGTAGTAGGGGCTGTCCACAAAGATAATCGATCGAATTTTTTGCCGACTACCTCGTCGCTTGCCTTTTACTAATCACATACAAAACTTCTTGTAAGCTTATTATGTGAAATGTTAAGATGTGGCTATAAACTTGGTAAATCAAGTACAGCTTATATGATGTTTCTATGTAAATACTGGAAAACTCCTACAAAAACAGACTGACACATGTTAACTCTCGGTTTTCGTTAGATCAATATGGAAAAAACCATGTGATGCAGTGAACGAGTTTTACATGGAGGTAGAAATGATACGCCTAGTGAGGATAGGCGTCAATATTCCGGGCAACAAAATACCAAGGCCTTCGTCGAATCGAGCTTATCAAGAAATCTCTCTAATGTTACTGCGGTCTACTCAATAAATGAGAATAAACCAATGAAACTGGATTTTGTGGTGGCACGGAAAAACATACTTTAGAGTTTATTTTAAAGTTAGTATAACTCGCGCCTATATTAAGTGCTCGTAAGAGACCCATAAATAGCAATTTTTGTTCCAATATTGTTATATACCTATAGTATAATTATTGCTGGATAGACTAAGTACGAAAATTTAGGAGGACATGATGTTTTTCGCTTTCTCTCCTAGGTTTGTTTATAGAATTTAATTTTTTACATAAATCCCTAAAACCGAAATTTTACTTCCAGTTCTTTTTGAGGGACCAGATGTTGGTCAAATGTGGACTTTATACTTATGATGTAAAGTTAGTAATTTTTGGATATCACTCGATTTTCTGATATCATTTAATACAATATACATAGATATGCCATAGATGATAAAATATGTAATTATTTAGTGACTGAAATATATGACGGCTATCCTGATCATGACGGTAAAATTGTTGTAAATAATTAGAAGACAAGAATCTACAGATGTTCTACATGAAACGAGTGTGATAAATCGTACTGGACGCATTATAATGCAGCCATCCTCTTGGACTATTAAGGAATAGGAGTTTTACACTATTAATGTAGATGCTGCCCAGTGCCCATCTCCATAACTCTAGAGACATGCGATACTGGTTTAAGGCGCAGCTCCACATTTCTACACAAAAACTCTACAGGGATTTCAGTTCCAACTACAGGTTACGAGTTATTCCCTCTAGAGGTCCAACTGATGAGGTGGGAATCACAGCTCAGGGGCTTTCTCTCATATAATCTTTGGAGTACCGGCTACTAGCTAAACATGATTTAGTATTTCCCGGTATTGATCACCCAGAAAATTTGAAAACTGATCAAAAACTTTTATGTCAGATAGGATGAGCCGACGATACAACACAACAAAAATGCAATATCCGCACTAGTGGCATATTGTTAAAATTTCAAACCCTTCAACTCGACGATAATGTTCGACAATGTATTCTGAGCTGTTTCTATCCGATGTGAATGAAAGATACACGATTAGAGTTTGCACTTATAAATTCCAGTCATCGCCGATATCAGAAAATGGTCGCTGGTCAGAACTTGAACCGAGCTGAATACGATTTTAGGATCAGTTCGGTCCATTGGCCTTGCTGCCTTCTAGCCACTCAGAAAAAAATCAACAGATCCCATCAGCAAAATTGTACAGCAATATCTCTATATCTATGAAATTAAGCAAAAACTCTGTTGCTACAGGCAAAAGATGCGAATCAAAGATTTTACTACCAACTATCCATTCATCACCGGGTGTGGATATAGCTATTTAATTCCTTGGAGTTCCCTAAATTTACAGCTGAGTTGCAACTGCAACCACGCTCTAACGGAGATGTCTTACGCAGAAAGCATTTGATTTTACCCTAATAAATTTAACATTCGGCATAAAAAAAGAGCCGCACGACGATTTTGACTTTTTCTCAAAATGTATGCCGCAATAAGAAACATTCGTCTAAAAGAGTGTTCTACATAAACTTTCAACTCCTTCAATGGACCGCCTGCGAGACCGAAGTGCAAATCTTCTATTTTCCAGCGAGGCAGCTGCCATCAACATCAGAAGAGCTTCTTTTGATATCTTCTGACAAACATATCAAAAAACCCCTTTCCCTGTCATTGCGCTGATCCGTACCAAACAATCCCTGATAAATGATAACGATATATCGTTTGCTCTAGTCCTGTTGCTCTTAAGAACAAATCTAAGGTGGCTAACAACAATGACCGGCTGCCTAAATGGGGTAAAGCTAATCGAAGTAACGATTTATTAAAAAATTTGCCTCACGTAGGGACATATGCGCGCATTGGCCTTATCAACCGTAATATCAATATCATATCATGTATCGTCGTCCCCAATATCAGCTATTCCAATACAGAATGAGTTTGATCCTGAATTTTGATGACTAAAAGTTCTGCATACACGCAAAGCTTGCGGCCACAATATCATATCCATTATCGGCTCCATCCATCTGTTCCATAGGCGGAATTTTACAGGAAGCAACGAGGAGGCTGACAATTGTCTAAGGTCTAGAATTGGCACCCTGCAGTCTCGTGGAATTTGCAAAGCCTCTAGATATTTCGGTATAGAATTCCCGGTGCTTTTATTGACCTTTTCGGTTATTCCATCTATGCCCGGTGATTTCCATCACCTCATTAGCCTCATGTTCGCATGGATGCCTGCTCTTCCAATACCGATACCATAAATAACATTCCAAAAGAGACGCAGTAAAGTATGGAAGCGATACCTCTATGATATTAGAAATCCAAATCTCTGAGATGTCCACACTCCTACCATGGTTTTTATAGATGGGGTGCAAACACCTCCGTTCATCTCCTTGATTCTTAGTGGCAAATTCATGCCACTCTGACACCTTAAGGTTTGTAATTATCTGAGCTTGTGCACAATGACCTGAGGTGGTTCATATCGGGAGCATCAGTTCGTTTCTCTCCTCGTAAATATTTCTTGAGGTTGCGCACTTCTTCCCGGTTTCAAGAAAAGATACGGTCTTTGATGCTATTTACGGTTTCAAGTTAGTTTAATACTTGCTTATGCTCTGTCATACGATTAGCGTTTCTGATGCTCCAACACTTGATGCATAAGTTGCTGCTGCTCTTAACCCAACCAGAAGTGAGCATAACTTCAATGTAATTATGATTACTTAGGGACAGACTAATTCATAATCGTTACATGGATATCATTAATTACATTCTCACTATCAAACGCGTACATTCGCTTGATTTATTAAGCGGAAATATAAGTTTAAATTGAAGATTATAGGCTTTACCAGTAAAAAACGATAAGATCGTACTCATAAATGTCAAAAATGAATTCAAAAGTTAACTAAATTTGCGATAGAAGTGATCTGATGGAAGATGATTGAAATCTTTTTCAACGGAATTATATTCCGCAGTACAAATCGCATTACAGTCTAAGCCAACGATATGGATAATAAATGCAGCATTAAAATCCGTATAAGGAAGAACACACATAAATGTCGGTGAATCACACGCCCAACCCTGGCATATAGCATAGGCTACCGCTCGAGAGCGATCTAGTTCTGCCATTGCAGCAACGCCTCGCCTACAACTTAATTGTAGAAAGCATCCTTACACCTTGCTTTCGCTTTAGGCAGCGTCTAGTTAGTAAAAATAAAGTTACATTCCAGCAGCTAAAATATGTACGATATTAACCAAGCTAAGAATATCTGTAATAAAATACAAGATAAGCTGAATATTACGTAGTTATAAACAAATTACTTTGACAAAAAGTACCGGTCTTGCTATTTCAGGGCAACGTCAATTTTCCCTGGGATGTTAGTTCATAAGGGCCTTATATTTGCGGAAGAATGAATCATTTGAAACCAGAAATGTGACAGAGATCAAATTCAAAAATAACGCTCTCTATTTGTGAACGCTAACCATATAAACATCCTCTGGCGAGAACTAGACAATGTTACTACAATCTTTTCAAACATTTAGATGGACTAAGTGTGTTCGACAGCAAATGAAGAAAAAACCAAATTGATGCTTTCAACGCACAAAAAGTCTTCTACACATGGGCATAGCTAAGCGTATGGAACTGCAAAGAAAATTTTTATTATAAATTTGAAACATGAAATGTGTAATCTCTAAGCCAAATATGTTCTGTGTAGTTAATTTCCATCTAGTAATTGTCATGAAATGTTTACATACACATGGAAAAAAGTTAGTATTCTAAGTGCAGCAACGAAAAACAAATTTAAGATTATCGGCCTTAATACAATGTGTTTTATCTATTGCCATACTATTGACCAAGATTTGCTAAATATATTAATATAATATTAAAAATAACAACAAAGGCATGGTCAATATTGGAAAGAAGAGAGATTCTGTTTGTAGCTTCGTTCTTCTTTGTTATAATTCACTATCAGCTATCGTTTTACAGATGACTAAAATTACTTAACTCTTCAATTTTAAAAAAACTATTTAACTCTTCGCAATTTTGAAGAAATATTTCATCGGAAAATTGCAGAAAATTAACAAAAATAATTTGACCTTTTTTGTAAAACTGATATATAATATATAGTTTACGATATCTCAGAATTGGACCAATAGATTTTTCTGAATTTTTTTATTTTTCAAAGCTGTAGTTACATCTTATTCAATGTATAAATATGGGGCATCTGTGGATTCAGAAGATATATTCTGATAAAACATATCATTATTTATACTTGTCCGAAGAGGTCATATGCCGCCCAAACGCAATCGCAAGGCAATAGAAACTATTTTCCATAGAGATTTTTTAACATCGGATAATGTTTTGACTTACCGTGGTTATTGGTTAAGAGCATCTTTGAAACTGTGTAGTAGCCCTAAGCATTAGTGTCCATTCCTCCATTGGGAATGATTCAAGTTTTTTAAGAATCATATTAAAAATTGAATTTAATTTGATTTATTCCATTTAATGAAGTTTTTATTATTACAAATTGGTAAATTGATGTTATTGAAATCAATTCTGGACAGAGTGTATGAATTGTTTCAGACAGCGTGACCAGACCTATAATAATGCAGTGTTCAATGGAAACTAGTTGAAAATTATCATAATTAGTGCAGCGGCATCTCGATTTTGTGAGGAAAATGTACTCCTTTCGTGTACTATTTGAATAATATCACTGTAATATTACCAGGAGTTAATGATTGCGCAGATTGTTCTTAATGTTTATATCATAAAATGTAAATGGTTGTTGCTAATATCTGCAGCCTTTTATACCAGTCAATTTTATCTTGTTTGATGAAGTGAGGATTGTCATTGGTAGTAAGTTTGTCGCAATTACATTTGATGTGACCACCTAAATGCTGATGCAAATGAATATTTCGTAACTGATAATATGTGGCTTGTTACGATTTAATATTTGTAAGACAATTTTCTTTAAAAATTTACACTAAATAAGAAATCACAAATAACAAAAGTTCCACTTAACCCACTTTTTCTACATATTTTATAACAATTTAGTCATTACATATCTCCTAAATCCATGGCTGTCCCATTTTTATTTTTACATATATTATATTAAATATAAGTTCAGCTTTGTTAACAATAAATTTGTGAAAAATTGTTTGGATCGATTCTGAGATATCGTTAAATACATATTTATCCTTAAGAAACTGAAAGTAAAAAATAAAAAGTATTTTTCAAATTTTGTCAATTTTTCTTATAAACTTCATTAAAAGGCATAAAAATTCAAGTGTAATTATTTGTAAAATATCAAATCCTGGGACATTATAATAAGCTGGACAAAATACAAGCTGAAAATCTCATTATTTTCCGACTGCAATCTCGTTTTCTTGCCACAAATTATAATTTGCTGACTAATTTTTTTTGGCAACAAATATTCAATTGTTAGCAAACTTTACAGAAAAAAATGTCAATAGCATTGTTGTTGTTAATTTTATTTCTCTGCTGCACTGGAAAAATATTCGGCCCCAGGTAAATCGTATAGAAGAATTTCGTCTTTAGAAAATGAAAAATAAAAATTAAAAATATTTTAAGTACTTTTATATGTTTTATTTAATTTTTGTTTACTTCTTATTTTGAAATTTTGTGGGGGGGGGGATGATTTTATTTCATTCATATATATTTTAAAAAATACAAATTATGACTTAGTTTTAAAATTTATAATTTAATATTACACTCAAAGAAAATATGTTCGTTTGAAAAGGATATATCATGAAATGTTTTTAGTTTTATATTCAGTTATTGTGTTATTTTTTTTCTGCTTATAACAAAATATAATCGAAATAATAACAATAATAATAATAATAATGGTAATATTAATTTACAAATAAGACAAAATGCTCAAAGAACTAAAACATTTACAATATTTTGGTATCTTGATGTGTTTTGCCAATAAAATGTTGTCCTCGAAAGGCCAGCAAAATGTTGATGGATGCTTTCGGTGTTGTTTTGTTTTTGTTTTCTTTAGTTTAGTTTGTAAAATATAAATGTTGTCTCTTTTTGTTAATAATGTTAACTTAATTTAATACAAAAAAGTTGCATTTGTTTTCGTTTTTTTTTTTCTTTTTGTTTTTGTTTCTGTTTTCCTTTAAATAAATACACAATGTTTTAGATTTCATTTTGTTTGGTTGGTTGGTTGTTTAATATTTATATGTATGTATATTAAATATTGAAATATTTCTTTTGTTCTTTTTGGTATTAATTTCCGCTGTTTAAATGGTTCTTTTTATGTTGTCTCCTCTTTTTTGCTTTTTTGTTTTGTTTTTGTCTATAAACTCCATAAAATGGTCCTTAAGGATGTTTTCGTTTTTCATTACAATTTCTGCTGTCTTGTCAGTTTGGTTTATGAGATTCCGTTTTAGATACTTGGGCTTGTTGTTCGGTTGTTGTTTGGTTTTTCTTTTATCTTTTGTGGGGCTGACTTAAATGTTAAGATTTATGTTTCTCTACTATTTTGGTGCATTATATGGCATTGTTAAATTACTATCGTTTTATATGTAGTTATGTTTAGCTGGTTTATGTTTTAAACTTAATGTATATGTAGCTGTTAGTTATTCATGTATTATAATCATTTTTGGGGTTGTTTTATTTCCTTTATTTTTATTATTATTATTTTTTTTTTTTTTTTTTGGTTGGCTTTTCTCTTAGTCAAATTTGGGAGTTTTTATTTAATATGATTCACTAACATTTTTATAATAATTTTTTCTGATAATTGTTTTTAGTTTTGTCATTTTCAAAAATTTATGTTTTCTTTTTGTTTATTTTTTTCATTTGTTTAAACTTTTACCAATTTCTTAAATGTAATTGAATGTTGTGTTGTTGTTGTTGTGGTGGTGGTGGTGGTGGCGGTGTGATCATAGCGCGATGATTGGCCAAATTTACTCCAAGCGTGCTTTGTAGGTGGTCTTCCAGATCTCGGCGAGTGTTACGGCACTATGGAACCGATGGAAAATGCACAGGGGCAGTGTAACACGTTGTATAATGGCCCATGGCACGAAGCCATAAAAGTCCAATTGTACCTGAACAAAAAAACGAAGCGAAAAACAGAATTTAGCAAATTAATAAATGTTATTTGTTTCTAATTATTTTAACATCTGTGAGTGAGTGAAATGGTTGGATCAAGTGGGGGCAATGATGATAAGCAATATTATGAAGATATGTTGTATGTTTATGTATGAGATTAAATATAATCAGATTTTATTTATTTTCAATGCGAAATAGTTTCGACGTTTCTTAGCTAAAACTTTCCATGTGGCCAAAATAAATAAATAAAGAAAACTCATCAAATTCTTTCTTTTTTCAGATTCACTTGAAACGGCAATGCGTAGGTAAGTTCGTTAATAACATTATTAAATATTAATTTGAGCAAAAAATACGTTTTAAATAATATAACATAAATTCTCTGTTAGTTTTTCGGAGACTCAAATATTTGTATAATTTTGTTTTTAACAATTGGAAATGAGCATTTTTTGGATTTCGCAGACCCTGAACAAATTTACCAGAACACATATATAAATATATGTATGTATATAAACATGGATTGCGTTGAATTTAAAGAATTTTAGAAATCAAAGAGAAGAAGGATGATCGCAAAATTTTTATATTTTTAGGAATATTTTTTCTTAATGCATTTAGAAAGACAAAAACAAATTATTTTGCATCCAACGAATGAGATAGCGAAGAGTTTCTCACATTCAATAAGCTTCCACGCATTCTATTTTCAGACCCACTCAGTGGGATCTACAGTTTAATGACAATTCTGAATGTCAGTTTGACAAGTATTTAGTAGGCCTACCGATAATTTAACTACTCACTCGCCAATGTATCGTTTTCTCAGTGACTCACTTTCTCTCAACTCCCAAAAATGTTTGATTCTAAAACCATTCCTCTTATGCGAATATTTCTCAATTCTATTCGAGTTGTTTTAATGAATTTTCCAGAAGTCAAAAGAATGTTAACAATGTTGAACTTTTTTAGTATTTTCTAATGAGTGGGATCTAATTTATTTATTATAATTTCATAAATACTGTTGTAAAAACAGTGGAAAGTTAGTATGAAAGAATGTCGTCCCTACTATGATAAGCTCAAGTTAAATTCAAAATTGAACCAGTTCTGATTTCCTGGAATTTTAGCCAATTTTTAACCCTGTTTTCAACTAGGAATTAAACCAAAAAAAAAAAATCTGATTTCGAGAATTTAATCAAAATGGTATTGATTTTTTTCTAATTGCAGTTCAAATTTGAACCAAATCAAATACGAAAATGGTTTTGATTTGTTTCTCTTTCTGGGATCTAAATTACAAATTAACAAAATTTTTATTCTATTGAATTGTATTCCTGGTTGCGGTCCAAATTTGTACCACTTCCGATTTCCAGGAATTTTAACGATTCTTTAGTTCTATTTTTCACCATCACCGAAACGAAATCATATCAATATGATATAAATCAAAAATACACAAAATTGTTGTTTTGATTCCAACAATTGAATCAAGATTATATTGAATATTTTTTGTGGATGCTATTTTAATTAGAACGACTTTCGATATTCAGGAATTTTAGAGATTTT
Source organism: Philornis downsi (assembly GCA_019455685.1). Lineage (NCBI taxonomy): Eukaryota > Metazoa > Arthropoda > Insecta > Diptera > Muscidae > Philornis > Philornis downsi. The sequence continues at coordinate 1,428,615 of JAHXMU010000075.1, forward strand.
TTAGCTCTGTCTTCAACAGGGATCATCACCGAAAAGAAATTAAATCCGAAAATAGTTTTGATTTGTTTCAGTTTCTAGGATCTAAATCAAAAATATACAAAATTTGTATTCTGATTCCGACACTTGAATCAAAATCGTATTGAATTTTGTTTCTGGTTGCACTTCAAATTTGAACCACTTCCGATTTCCAGGAATTTTAGGGATATTTTAGTTCTATTTTCAACAGGGACCATCAGCGAAACGAGATCAAATCTGAAAACAGTTTTGATTTGTTTCTGTTTTTGGGGTCAAAAATTCACAATATTTTTATTCTGATCCAACAATTGGATCAAAATTATATTGAATTTTGTTTCTGGATGCAATTTTAATTCGAACCACTTCCGAGCTTCAAGAATTTTAGCGATTTTTTAGCTCCATTTCCAACAGGGACCATCACCGAAACGATATCAAATTCGAAAACAGTTTTGATTTGTTTCGGATAATTAAATATATATATATTTGATATGAATTACAAATACACAAAATTGTTGTTCTGATTCCAACAATTGAATCAAGGTTATATTGAATATTTTTTGTGGATGCAATTTTAATTTGAACGACTTCCGATTTCTAGGAATTTTAGCGATTTTTTAGCTCTGTTTTCCACAGGGGACCATCAACGAAACGAAATCAAATCTGAAAACAGTTTTGATTTGCTTCTGTTTCTGGGGTCTAAATCAAAAATACACAACATTTTTATTCTGACTCCAACAACGGAGCCAAAATTATGCTGAATTTTTTTCTGTTTCATACATCCAAAACGAAATTAAAAACAATATTGATTCTGATTTAGTTTATGAAACGATTTGTTTATATATCATTTGAAGTGTTTTAATAAAAAAAATTAAGTATTTTAATCCAAACAAAAAGACATAACATTTTTGAGCAGCTGTGAAAACCTGGTGTCGTAAATTCAGAAGCAAAATATTAATTTGTACTATTTTTACTTTTCGTAGTCCGGAGCCTGCTCTTTTTCTCCACCAAGAAACGAAATTACATTTGGATTCAATTCTGATTCAGATTAAGAAACGAAATTGCATAAAATCACATTTTCGTTTCACGTTCTCGAATCCAAATATCTGTTTCGTTATGTTTCGACAGAGAAACAGAATCAATGTGGTTTTCTAATTTCGTTTCAAATTAATAACGAATTAATGGCCGATATGAATTACTCCTCCTTTGATTTATCTAATCCAATCCAATATAGATTGACAGGAAAATAATTTCGGGGTTTTCCACAAAGTGAATTTTAATTTTGTTTAATAGCCTTCTGCAATCATATGGGCAATTTGTTGAACTCACATTATTCCCAGAAGAATACTGGAAAATTTTGATATTAAAATCCTTATCTCTGTTGAGGTATTTTCCACTCAAAAAAATTTGTAGGCTTCGGAAAAAATGAAAATTTGAAAGTGCCAGACTATAAGGTAGATGTGGCTTCCATCAAAGCTCCAACATTTTTTGCCAAATCTGCAAAGATATTGCGTTGCCATGATGGAAAATCACGCTTTTGCGATTTACCAAATTAGGCCTCATACTTTGATTCCTTGGAATCAGTTCAAAGTAAACCGTTTCTTTAAAATCCTAACAAATTTATGACAACACTTTTTTGGTGCAATTCAACTTTTGATCAAAATGAACTTTTTAGTATTTTCTAACACTTTTATCATTTATTGGATAAATACGGTGCTATTTAACAAATACGAGAAGGACCCTTCTAGTACAAAAAGGAGCCTTCCCACATAAGAAGTAACGAAGTTATGAATCTATTAGTTTCAGCTGGAGTAAACTTCCACTCTGTCTACTTATTCAGTATTGTATTTCTTCCAAATATGACATAATCTGTTCCTCATTAGGACATATGGATGGTGTCTTATAAAACACATACTTTAAATCTCAAGACGTCACGTTGTTTAGTATTTATTTGAGCCATCAAAATTAAACGATCTCAGTGAATTTGTAAACATGGAAGATATTGGTCACCGTTATGTAATTCAATAGTTTAATTTCAAGGGTCTCAGTCCAACCAATATTAAAGCGGAGCTAGATTCTACTCTGGGGGGAGTCTGTTCCTGTAAAATACTGGCTAGCAGAGTGTTAACGAGGCAGTATGAGCGGGCTGTCAAGCCGACCACCATAGCGGTCGACCAATTGAGGTGTCCACGCCAGAAAATCGTCGACTGGAGGTGCGTGAGCTAGCTGAAATGATAGGCATTTCAAAAAATTTGAAGATAAAAAAGCTGTGCGCGAGATGGGTGCCGCGCTTGCTTTCAATGGAGCAAAAACAGTGTCGTAAAAATGTTTCAGTAGTGTGTTTGGCGATGTTTCACCGCAATAATACCGAATTTTTGCTTCAATTTATAATCATGGATGAGACATGGACCCACCACTTCACACCTGAGACAAAGAAACAGTTAAAGCAGTGGACTGGAATGGGAGAATCGTGTCTAAAGAAGCCCAAGACGGTTTCAGTTGCAGGCATGGTCATGACGTCTGCTTTTTTGGGTTGTGCATGAGATGTGCATTTTTATTGATTAACTTCAGATAGAAAAAGCCATCAACAACGAATATTATGCTTACTTGTTGCAGCGTTTATGTGATAAAATTATGGAAAAAGGACTCATTTAGCAAAAAAGAAAGTGTTATTTCATCAAGATAATGCTACCAGTTCACACATTCACTATTGCGATGGCCAAGAGTAATGAATTAAAATTTGAAATACTTCATCATGCACCTTATTCGCCAGATTTAGATCCTTCGGACTATTTTCTATTTCCAAACTTGAAAAAATGCTCGGTGGTAAATGATTTGCCAACAATAAAGAGGTGAGGTCTGCGGTTGTAGCTATTTAAAGGAGTTTAAAAGTTCTTAATATAAACAGAGTATAGAAGCTTTTGAAAAAGTGTATCACGCTAAAGGGAGATTTATGTGGAAAAATAAAGAATATTTTTTCAAACTTTTTTGTATCTTCTTTGTTAAGTCGGTTAGTTTTCAATACTTTTAAACATTTTTTGCATACATTTTTATGCATTTCCTGGAAAAAATTATTGAAGCACATTATTTTCCTGTGATTTGGTTTAGATTTTCATTTGATGGTTTCCGAAATCGCTGCGGTGTTCAAATTGTGTTTCACAGTTACTATTACAATCACTAAAACGAATTGGCGGCGATATTTTACTTTCCGCTAAAAACAAATGGGTGAAATTTCAAAAACTATATAATAGCAAAATAGCTGAGAATTATAGCTAGGAGAATTATTGATTTGCACTGGCATACGCGTACAATTTCCATTAGAGAAATATATTTTTGAAATGTGCGGCCACCGCTGTTTCAAAATATAAATAATTTCTGAAAAAAATATATCACTGGAGTTTGCAGTGCTGCTTTTACTGCTTTCACTGGTTATATTCAAAATACAGGGTGCCTTTCGGGAAGGTATACTACTTTGTTTGTTTATAATTTTTCATTAAATGAAAGAGAAGGGATCCTACATTGATAAATGTTTTATTTAATGTCGGCAATTATGTATGGAATACAATATCAGACAAAATTTCCGCCTCTGTTGGCGTCACAAATGCGAGCCCATTTTTCATTACATTCTCACAATTTCTCAATTTCATCACGAATATTTTGTTTGGTTTGCTCAAGCGTTTCTGGTTTGTTTAGATAAAGCTTGCTTGCAGATATCCCCACAAAAAGAAGTCCAGAGCAGTCAATTCCCATAATAAATTCGCCACGTCTCTTCTTCACAACTGCCAAATATGTGCTGGCAAGACTAATGGCGGCAAAACAAAGTAGTATATCTTTCCGTCGGACACCCTGTATTTGCAAATCAAAATAAAACTTTTCACTTCACTAGAGGATGTGTCAAATTGTTCCAATATCTAGCAAAATTTTCATCGATATGATTATCCACGATTCGTTCGCCGAAAGACACACTCACCTTTCATACAGATATTGGAACATTTAGCCAATTTATGTTTTCTGAATGAACATGTACAACAATTAATGCAATTATTCGTACTACTACAACTACAACTACGTTGAAACAAAAAAAAATAATAAAAAGAAAAAATTTTAAAGAAGTACCACAAACTATACATACATACGTTATATCTTCATGAAAATATTGCTCACGTACATATCTACTTACGGGATTGGCGAATACTTTTTGAGCATCGAACGTGTAGATGGCAAACATGGCCACATTGCAGATCAACAAGAACGTAACGATCTGACGGCCGGGTTTGCTGCGATCATGTTCCGGCAAATGGACACGGCGGCGCGACACATCTGCAATGAATAACAATTGCAAGATGACCTGCAGCACAGCCACGGCACTGGTGGTGGTCACCAAAAGGCTGGGTTCGTGTTCCAAGACCTTTAAGCTGCCCGAAATGACGGAGAACACAGAGTAGGTGAAGAGGCCGAAAGCGGAGATGCGCAATAAGATGTCATTCAAATTCGATTGTTCCTCACAGCGGAACTTCAAGTTCTTAACTCTGGAATGAAAAGACAAAAACAAATTAAATGCGGGTGATTGCCTTGGGACTGAGACATTGCAATCAATATTACCTTATAAATCCTATAATAATGGCCAATATGGCAAACACCATAAGTATACAATGGCTGGCATCGGCCAAGTAGATGGCCAACAAAGAGAACTGCTGATGACGCACCAAGACGAAGAAGAGTATCAAACATATCAAAGCACCCACCAACAACAATAGACCAAAGAATAAACCTTTCGAAGAGCCAACACAATCAACGCGTCCCGAACGGGCCTGCTGGGCCATAGCCACGGCCCGGCGGGACAACATCACTTCCAAGCGATGTTCCAAGTCATCGTCATTCATGCGTCCGGGATAGCGACCAATGTGCTTCCACATCACATATAGGACAACAGCGCCAATTAGGGAATATTCGATGATGAAGGGATACAGGTATGGAGCCGAATCGTATACGATGGTGCCCATGATGTCGACACGGCCACAGGCAGTGGAGTTCAGGGTGCCAACGTTAGAGGACAGGGCAGCCGGGTAGATGTTGTCTAGATTTTCGAAATTTTCAAAGGTTATGATGCCCGATGGCTCAGGATGGGATATGCCGGAATAGGTTTGGAAACTGTTTTCCATGAGGTTGTTAATGATACTTAATGAATTCTCGGTGGTTTTGGTGACGATGGAGGATGCGGTGCTAGAGATGATGGGTTCGGGTGTTGTGGTGGTAGTGGTGGTGGTGGGTGAAGGGGTGCTAGAAATGAGGTTGTTCAAAAATGTTGCAACTCTCGAGGCCACACTGGAAGTGTCAAAGGATGAAGCTGTGGTGTCGGCAGTCGATGACATTAGATTTTCTCCTGCTATCGCTGGAGAGGCAGTTGAATACAAGTGCTGATAGGTATTAAAGGGTAATTCTGTGGTCGTTGTTGTCGCCAATGGTGAGGTGGGAGGCAAAGCAGTTGTGGTTGTCGAGGTTGTGGTCGACGTCGTCGAGCTGGTGGAAGAAGTACCCAATGTTGCTGCAGTGGTACTAGTGATAAACTTCTTCAACTTGCGTGCCATAGTAGTACTTTGCCATTGAAAACCAGGCGTGGTATAGGCAGGACGCGACGTGGTGGTTGTTGTGGTTGTGGAGGCGGCCAAGGTGGTGGCGGCCATGTCGACCACTTCGTTGGAGCCGATGCCCAATGATTTCGAAATGCCGTCCACAGTCTTGCGTACCAACTTCGATAAAACATTGTCCGTTTTATAAGCATTTTCGGGCAATAGATCTTCACCATCCAATACTTCGAACTCCTCATTGGGTCCAGTATGCGTACGCAACACAGTGCCAGCATGACGTAAAGCATGTTGGCGTATCGATTGGGATATGGCCGAGTCATTGGGATCGGGATCTCGGCGCTGATGATACAAAGTGATCTCGAGCAGTGACTCCTTGACCAAAGTACGGATCCAAACGCAAATGTTGGTGGCCACCACGTGCATCAGACCAAAGCGCGCAATAACCTTAAAACGATGGATATTCAACTGGAAGAGAATGCAAACATGCAAATTGGTAAAATGTGCAACCGGGAGGGAGGCTTCTCCACATATCAATTGTTTCTCATTTACACAAAAGCCATTAGGATGATCGTTAGTAACCATTGGACTTGACAGTCTAACTTATCAACATAAATTTGCTTATGGACTAATTCAACCGAAAAGAATGCGTTAAATGCCATGAGGAAGCATAAAAGATTTCGATGGTGAGCAAACACAAAGAAATAGAAAATACAACGAAAAAAGTGATTTCAATTCAAAGGAAAATCATACCTGGTATGGTGGCCTAGTCTGCGGTGAGAGATGTTACAATGACGACACAAACCGGGTGAGGGGGGGAAGAGGGTTTACAATTACAAACATGAGTTAAATTAGCATTAACGAAATGAAATGTAGATTTTGTTTTTTTTTTTCTCTTGATAGCAATGATTGATGTGACTGATGGTGGTGGTGGTGATTACGAATACAAAATGAGTTCATGTGAAAGTCAGAAAACAAGACATGGATGATATAATTTTTTTGTGTTGACCAATTAGAATGTAATTATTTTGTGTGAAAGAAGAAAAAAATAAATCATGATTTGCTAAGCTGAGCATGATGTGCGAATTAGTTTGTTTTTTTTCTTAACAGCTATCTAAAAGAATGCATTCATTTGAAGTGAATTTGCTTAATATTGTTTTTCATTCTATGATTTAGTTCCAGTGTTGTCTAAGTTTCTTACCTGAAACGTAACTAGAAACCTTCAACGAAACCTAATAAATCAAACCTATTCATTGCATAATTAACGCTAAAACAAATCTTTTCTTTTTTTTCTTATGAACTACGTATAATTTCGTATAATTTCTTAGGGGGAATAAAAAGTTACAATAAAAAAAGAAGGAAAGTAAATAACCTCAAAAACGTTTTTTATGTGTTATATTAGAGATCTCACATATGTCTAATCTAGGATGGTCAACTATGAGATAATAATGCTGGGAAGCAAAAAATAATGTTAATTTTTTTTATTGCTGGTTTGTTGACAAAAAATAGAAACTGCCAAACCGCATACACGATGTTAACTGATTATTTTGCAGAGTACAGTATGGCATATATGCTTTAAGACGTTAAACGCAGCTCTTTTCATTGATTTAACTTATTTTTCGAATGATTTTTTTGTATTACAACCATGTCTAAATTGGAGAAGAGTTCCACCTTCTGTCTCTTGCTTAAAACTCGTCGATTGACAACCAGAAACCTTGCTGGTAATGTTGCCATTTCAAACGATTCATTCAACTCTATTTTAAAAGTTATTTTAGTCCTTAGACGTGTCAAATCTCAACTGATACTGAAAAGACGTAATTTTTTCGAAAATGTTGCCTTAAAACTAGTAGAGAGGCGATTTCTGATACCAGCAGTATACGAAGCGCATTATTAAGAGCGCTGTAATTAATAAACAAGTGGTTTAATTATAGAAAAAATACTGAAAATGCTAATTATTTCAAAACAGGATTTAATCCTTGTAAGGACAGATTTCTTTTACATGCGGCACCTGCTGTGCACAGGGTAGAGGACGTCATACCACAGACGAGAATTTAGCAGGTCCTCAATTTGGTTTGGAAAACATTTCCGTCAGGGGATACGTGAAGAATGAAAAAATATGATAGCTTTGCGGCTCTCAAATCACACCAACTACTAAACGATGTAAATTTCACGCAGTTTGGATAAAATTTGCTCTGGGAGCACATTGGAGCCATTTATTTGATAGATTTTCGAACCATTTGTAAGAACATGGATAAAAACATGAATGGATGTCTGGTTAAACAAGTGGTTAATATGTAATATTGACGTATTATTTTTTTCGAGTATTTGGAAATTAGATATTTCCCTGATGATGATGAAGCCGCACTCTTCAAAGCTGGTTGAAGATTATTGTTAGTTGAGAAGGATTTTTCGCAGAAAATTTTATTTTCACTCGAAATTTGATCACAAATCTTTATCCGGTTAGGGATTTTATAATTCGCTCTGTATAGAATTATTCACGTGAGAAATACACTCTCTCTCTCTCCAAAGACAAATGCATTCTTTTATAACATTCCTTTCTTTATGGTCGTCGTAACACATCTTCAAATGATAGGACGCTCTTATTATACTTTATGTTGGCCTGAAGATGGGTATATTTTAGCATTTTCGATTAATCACATCCACAATTGAGACGATCTTTTTGAAAAATTCTACGAGTTCGGATGATTTTAACTAAATTTTTAAGTAAATGGTTAAATGGGTAAACAATTCCGAAAATTTATAATTATTCTAGAGATGGATTCATTGCTTGTATTTGCAAATTTTTTCTTACCGCACCAATTTTGTCTAATTTCGAATTTAATTTACATATAAGATATTGTTATGTCAAATTTCAAGACATGCCTACACATTGATCAATTTATCGAAATTAACATTAATATGCGGAAGTATGGACGAACATCCTTAGATCAATATTTACGATGTTTAGGAATACATATTTTATGGCGTTTTAAACAAGAACTTTTAGTTGTTCCAAACGAAGTCACAAAATTAAATGACAAAAAAGTACAGATACCTCAGTAAAGATATCACTCAATGTCGGTTTGGTCTGGTGCAAAGATGCGTGGACTGTCAGAAGGGGCGTGGTAAAAAGCTGGCTTCTCAAAACTTACTGATTATCGCTTAGAAATCTTGGAGAAACCATTGATTTTTACAAAATAGTTTAATTTGTATATAATGGATTGTAAGGGGCGTGGCAATTCTCACCATTTTCGCTCGCACCACTAAGTTTACCAAGAACTTGATGCTAATTTTTAATGAATTTAGTTCAAATAAACGAAATTTAGTTACATAGGAAATTATGGGTTTAATTAGCTAATTTGTATGAGAGGTAAGGAGAAGGGACGTGTTTATTCTGTCGATTTTTTTCGTATTTACCAAACATTGTTATGCAGTGCAATTAAAACATGAAAGTATTTAACTGCAGTCCCTCATACAATTAAGGATTGCAGACGAAAATATAAATTTCGATAAATCGGTATATTTGTGTATGGGATGTACTCGGTGTTACGTATGTTCGATGTTCGCATTTTTCTTTCTGTTATGTTGGTACACATGTCTGCTATATATGTTGACAATATCAGCCATTTTGAATTGTCAGCTTGTTTTTGACAGATAAAAAGGTTAGTCGTGTTTTGGTGTGCTCTTCGATTTTTTACTATTCGAAAAAGTGGATCAAAGAAACTGTATTAAGTTTTGTGTAAAAAAATGAAATTAAATGTGCAACGACATTTGAAATGTTGACTGTGGCATCTGGCGAGTCTAATCAGCAGAACACAAGTTTAATTGTGGTATAGCCGGTTTAAGGAAGGCCGAGAAGATGTCAACGACGATGCTCGTCCTGGTCGCCCGAGCACGTCAACAACCGATGAAAACATTGAAGCAGAGAAAAAAATGATTTTGGATAATCGTCGAATCATTATTAGAGAGGTTGCTGATGATGTTGGTGTATAGTTCGGCTCATGTCAAGCAATTTTTACGGATGTTTTAGGCATGAAACGTGCGGCAGCGAAGATTGTTCCAAAATTGCTAAATTTTGAGCAAAAACAACGTCGCATGGACATCGTTTAGGAGCTGTTGAACGTCGTCAACGACGATTCAGATTTCCTCAAAAAGGTCATAACTGGTGACGAATCGTGGGTGTATGGCTATGGCATTGAAACCAAAGCCCAATCATCCCAATGGATGTGTCCAGAAGAACCAAGGCCGAAAAAGCACGTCAAGTTCGGTCAAATGTGAAGGTTTTCCTCACTGTTTCCTTCGATTGCAATGGCGTGGTGCATCATGAATTGATGCCACAAGGTCGTACGGTCAATAAGGAATACTACCTTGAAGTTATGCGTCGTTTGCGCGATGCAATTCGTCAGAAACGCACAGAATTGCGGAAAAACCAATCATGGATTTTGCACCGTGATAACGCACCAGCTCACACATCTATGCTTGTGCGTGAGTTTTTGGCCAAAAACAAAACCGCAACCATGCCCCAACCACCGTATTCACCGGACTTGGCCCCCGCTGACTTTTTCCTCTTCTCAAAATTGAAGACACCGATGAAAGGAAAGCGTTTTGCTACGATTGAGGAGATAAAAGAAAAATCGAAACAGGAGCTGTTGGCGATACCAAAAAGCGCGTTTCAGAAGTGTTTCGAGGATTGGAAAAAACGCTGGGCATAACTGTATTATATCTGAGGGGGATTACTTTGAAGGAGACAAGATAGTTATTGATGAATAAATAAATACTTTTTGAAAAAATTCAAAATAACGGTTATTTTTTGATCGCACGAGTAAAAGTAGATTCACGGAACTAAATGTACTAAATGCATGATGTACGATAAATTTAACTCAATTCAGGATAACTGTTTGAAAGATATATAGAACCAGAAATATACATATATATAGGTTAAATTGATCGTTTGTATAGAAAATGTCAGAAGGGGCTTGCCAATGCCGTTCATTTCATTCTAAGATATTATTTTAGCAAACGCTTAACAAATGTGGCTAAATTTAGTGCACTTGAATGAAGGATATGGGTCTAAGTATGAGTTTAGGCCAAATCGGTCATTTGTATGAGGTCAATTTCGTTTTCAAATTTTATCAACCATTGTGAAGCAATGCAACGGATAAAAATTTAGGTGGGTGGTGTCCAAGAGCAGTTAAGAGTTACAAGGTAAAAATTTAATATCACATAATCGTTTATTATGCATAGAAGTATCAAAAGGGGTTGGATGATGTGAACAAATTGCAATTACCGGGCACTATTAGCCTATGCCAAGTTTCAAATTTAGTATACATCATTGCTTTTGGTGAACTAAATTCTGTGGATGAAAATGGTTGGTAATTCCAAAGCCCTGGTGACAAATTGACTACACATTGATCAATTTATCGAAATTTAGTTTTTACTTACATTTTTGCAACTTGTATTGACAAATTTAAAAAAATCATTCGGATAGCCATGCCTTCTTCTGCTAACTCCCACATGAATTATCTATGTATTCCTAGACTTATTTCTATTATTTAATTATTTAATTATTTTATATATATTCCATTATTTATTATTTATTTCATCGGGAGAAAGGCTCCCTAAAGGCTCAGAGGTAAATCTCTTGCATATCTTTTTCACTTCCGTACCTTTACTGGATGAAGCTTCTGATAGATTTTTCACAAGACTGGCTGAATCTCGGTTTCCCCTTTTACGAAACACTTGCTCACTAGCTTTAATGATTTCTCGACAGTCAGTTGAATCTAAAAGGTTTTGGATCTTTCTTTCTTTCGATTTTTCAATACAGTTATCAAAGTTTTTCGGTTTTCTCCAAAATTGAATTTGATTTTTCGGCTAGCTTAAAACAAATAATATTTATGTTTGCCTTAAGATTTCTTTTCACGTCTTCTGGTATATCTTGTAGACCATAGCTAACCATTACTAATGTCAGTAAGGCGTCTTTGCGATGTAATTTGGGAGTTTTTACCCATTCTTCAAAAATGTCCTTTCTTGAAAGAGTCATACTGGAAAAGTGAAAAAATGTATGGCAGTCGCAAAAATGCGCAAGATGTTTTTGATTTACACCGGAACTATCCGGAATAAATAGCTTTAACTCTACTTGAAAAAAGGAAATATTTTATTTTTTGCACTTTTTGAACTTTTCACAAAAAAATGTTTTTTTAATACTTACAATGGAAATATTCAAATAAAAATTTTAGTATATTTTCTTGAAATAAAGCTTTATAATAATAAAAAACTTATGACAATAAAATCACCGTAGACTTGTTAATCATAGAACAAAGTTATACAAATAATACAGATCTCTTTGAAATCTGAATGCACCTGTTGACAACAACTGACTTTAAAGTTCCATTTTTCCTAATCAGAGCTAAAAACAATCAAACAAAAACTGAATTACAGTTATCTATTGTATTGAGACGCTCATTAAACGACCAGAAGGAATGTTGCCAGACATTTTTTTTTTAATTTTGTCTAGCAAGATTTGTAAATTAGCACAGTGTGCACCGGACCGATTTTTTTGAATTTTGCTCGAAATACCCCTTCGCTGCTTACATTCACACAAAAAATTTCCTAAATAATACTAATGACAGTGTCCGGGGAGGGATTACTAGCATAATAAAGCACTCAACATCCAACATATTAAATTAATAAATAAATCAATTAATTCAAACAGTATTCAGCCTCTAACGAATGCAATCTCTTAAAGCACTGGTTTCCATTTTAATTCTACACCCAAATGGCTTTAAATAAATACTTATAAAATCTTAAAGTAAAACTAAAATTTAAAGCTAAAATTAAACTAACTTTAACTTTTCCTGTGTTCAAATAGAAACAATATTGCAATATTTTCAGAAAACTTACTCTGGCATTCATAAAGATGAAGTACATCTGCATAAATGTGAAAACCATTTGCAGTAAAGGATTGACACCAATCAAGATATGGTGACAAGGCGAATCGAATGGGATTTCAAAGAATGAACCGAATTCTAAACCAATGTAAATCATGGCACCTAAACCGAATGCTACAAGAACGAAAAGGAGGGGAAAAAATTAATAAATTATGCGCTAAAAAATCAGAAACAATTTTCAAGTGATTTAAAGCGTTCCTTTCTTACCAATAGCTCCGACACGTAAAAAGAAACTGCCGTGAGTCAAGTCACTGTGGGTTGTTTTACGCTTACGTTGATTCTTTGGTGTTACCGCTACTTCAGCATCAACCTGAGTATCCTGTTATGGGGGGAGAGAGATAATTGGAATGGAGAGAAATTGTTGGAATTCCTTTAATTATAAAATTCGTTTCAATAAAAGTAACAAATGTAATTAAAAGATATACCATTATGACACACAAAGTGAACATTTTCATATGCAAAATGACGTATGAGTTGTTTCTACTTGTATATCTGCAGATTAATGTCTGTTGTTAATGTTTAGTGTTGAAGCATGCAGTTTAGTAATATCAATCACCTGTATTAAGGAAAGTTAAAAAATCACTAATAGTCTGAAGATTTGAACGAAAATTATCGATTTCGTATATAAATCTATAGCATGTTAGCGATTCAGCTCAACACGCTTTAGAGCTCTCATTGTATTATCATCACAGTTTTTGACATATTTTCAAAAAGAGATAAGTCATTGAACCCACATTTATAATTTGATATAATGAATGTGTTGTTTTTCTCTGGAACTATAAATATTTATAGAATAACCATTGCAATCGTATTGTGTTCAAAGGGTTATTGCTTCACCACCTATCCCTATCCAAAGAATCTCAAAATTAATGTTTTGCAAGCATGGATGATTTTTAATGACAAAAGCCAATTTTTAGACCAACGCACGATGTGAGGTTTTTCGTATTTGAGTGAAGTATTTAAATTACTGTATCCGAAGAAAGAATGCAAAAGGAAGCACATCTTTCGGCGCATAAAGTGTGCCTGTTATATTTGTTTAAAACATAGGTCAGTGGTTTTTTTAATTTTTAACAAAATTTAGCTCCAAAATTCAACCTCAAGCCAATGAACAACAAAATATTATGAACAAAAGTTCAGATACACCGGAGTGCTTATACTGTACTGCTTCATAATCGACTCATTGCAAATTATTGAAAATTTTGAAAACATTGAAAATCTGAATTTTTTTTTTACTTAGAAATGCATTTTGGATATAAAGTTGATTTCAGGAGATTCGAGTTAATAGTAGAGCTTGTTAATTTATATTAGAAATTAGTTGGGGTCTTCAAAAATAAACCTGACAAAATATTGATTGAATTCGACCCTGATTCATGGTGTTTTTCGCCTAAGCCTTAGATGGCAGCCAGTATAGAAATTTCTATCTATTATGCAACGCATGTAGAAAAGAATTTTCAACACTTCCAATTCATTACACCAGATTTCGACAGAATTTCGAAAGCCTAATGCATCCAATGGAGTTTTGATCGTTCTTTTCTACGTTGCCGATCGATTTCGTTTTCAAAGACTTTTCATGCTGAACTGTTGTGGTCCGTCGATGTCAATGCCGGTCATTCTCCGTTAACGAATTTGAGACCATGTATTTTTCACTTGTGTCGTAACGTAGAACTCTACGCTGTACAGTACTGGACAGGCAAATAGGGTTGGTGCCAGCCACAGCTGGATTTTTATTCGTCTAGAGAGTACTTTGTTATCAAATTCCTTGCTAAGCCCATAATATCTTTTATTTTCAAACAGCACGCTTTCCCTAATTTCGAAGCTTAGTTCATTAATTTTGCTGAGACTAAAACTCAGGTCTGCCATTATTTTATAGTTGTTAAATTATAGTTGTCAATGAGTACTTTTTTTTTGTCAAAAATTAGCTTGGTTTTGTCTCCCTCTACCTCCAGACGTATTTTTAATGACCTCTTCTCAATACTTGAGAAGACTGTAGTAATATCTCGCAGTTTCTGGCCACTAAAGTCTATATCATCAGCTTGCACAACATGAGGCTTTTATAAAATATGGCACCAAACGTGGCTGCCGCCCTGTCCAAATCCTCGTTTGTTATAAAATATAGTAAAAATTGTTGGCTATCTCTACTAAAAATTTCATAGTGGTCAGCACAAAAGTAGGAATACCAAACTCGGCCACATCATCGCACAGTTTTCGTCGCATCGAACTGTCAAAGGCAGTTTTATAATCAATAAAATGTCGATTTTTCTTGAGTCTTCTTTACGACTTACCCTGGACTGAGTCGATTATAGATTTACACAAATCTAGATTTACTCAAATCTAGATTTACTTATCTAAAGCCGAACTGACAAGATCCGATGATATCAGATAGAATAGGTACTTAGTCTTCCATCTACTGCATACGATGGAATCTTATAAACGATAGGTAAAAGACTGAAACCACAATAGTTGGATTGCCTTTTTTTGAGGAGAGGACGTAGTACACTTAGATTTCATTGAACGGGCATGTATGCTTCGAGTCAAACTGTATTAAGGAGTTGATGCAAGCAAATTATCGGACCTAGTTCCAACAGTTCTATCGTCAGGCCATCAGCACCTGCGGCTTTGTTATTCTTAAGCCGATATTTTCCATTACAAAAGATACTACAGCTCGTCAACTCTATTTTTATATACAAAAAATATCGAAATTGTAGACAAGTTTTAACACCAGTTTCAGATTCAATAAGAATAAAACCATTCGGAGTCACTGGGCCATAGTGACCTCGCAGGTCTGCTCTATAGCGATTAGGGGCACAGGAATGGTGCTTCCATCGTAACTGGGGTGACAAATAATTCCCTGCTTATTATTAGTTATCAGACTATTATTACTAATTTCAGAAAACAGTGCAACTGAAAACAGTAGACAGATTTTGCTTACTTTTATTAAACCGTCGTGAAAATTGGATAATAATAGTGGATAATTGGTTTTTGCTATTAGATGTTTCAAAAAAGAGCACATGTAAGCACATTTTTGCTTATTTCAAATGGTTGGAATGAATTTCAAATACGAATAAATCGATATTTCTTTCTTAAGTTGTATTGTAGAATTACCCGGTAACAAAAGAAATCATTGGACTGTAAACAGTAAGATGGACCACC
>JAHXMU010000075.1:1444318-1470460 GCA_019455685.1 Philornis downsi
GATAAAATATATAGACTATGACAAACGTATATGGCAATTGTAGAATATCGATTTTTGCATTAATCTAAATTGCATTTTGTGCATTTCCTTCAAACCATCTACTTTAATAGAACACAAGAAAAAATTCGTAGCAATAATGCTCAAACAGACAAGATATCGTATAACCCGCGTCGAAAATTCAAAAAGTTCTACTAAAATCCAACATCGAAATAGCAGCGAATATGGCGAAATTCATCAGCAACATGATTATCTCAGGTCACTAATTAATCCCACATAACGGGTGATTTTTTTTAAGATTTAAGTTTTTTAGGTTGGCAGCACTGGTTGGTAATGGCGTCCAAACGTCATCTGTCAAAGTTAAAAGTGTACAGTATACTCTGCCATTTCATCATGGAGAGACTAAAAAAGAGCAAAGATTTGCAAACCGTTGAAATTTATTATCAAAATTCGTGCGCAAATGCGCATCGTTTGATACGACCATTATCATAATCGACCTGCTGAATCAACAATTCGTGCTGTTATCTCAAAATTTCGCACCAAATTTACTTTGTTGGACACAAAACCATCGACCCGCATGCGTAGAGTGCGTACCGAAGAAAATATTGCAGCCGTAGCGACCGGTGTTAATGACGATCGTGAAATGTCAAAGCGTTGCCGTTCTCAGCGATTGGGCATGTGTTACTCAACCACAAGGAGTTTTTTTTTTGCCCCAATTGGCTGACATGTGGTTTCATCAGGACGGTGCAACATGCCACACTTCTCGTGAAACAATGGATATGTTGAGAAATGAATTTAATGAGCAGTTTATCTCCCGATTTGGCTCTGTGAGTTGGTCCCCAAGATCTTGCGATTTAACGCCTCTTGATTATTTCTTGTGGGGTTATGTTAAGTCGTTAGTCTATGTGGACAAGCCGAACAGTGTTGAAGCCTTACAGGATAACATAACACTATAGGTAGTTATTCGTGGAATACAGGCCGAAATGCTCGAAAAAGTGGCGAAAAATTGGACCTTCCGAATGGACATTTTGAGACAGAGCCGTGGACAATATTAACATGAAATTATCTTTAAAAATTAAATATCAAAGACCAACTTATTGATTCCAATAAAAAAAAATGTTAATATATGATGCAAATTTGAGTGTGTTACTCGATTTAAAAAAAAATACGATTAAAAAATAACTTTCATCTAAATTGACTCATATTGTCAGAAACCACAGAAATGTACGATGGTGTTTTAAGAAGCTGTTACTAGGTATTGGCCTCACGACGTCCATGTTTTTTGCTCAGAACTTGGCATCCTCCGATAGATCCAAATAAATATACATAATTTCTTATTGTTCATTGGATCATTCGCTTAAGATCGGCATTTTTAATTATATATGACCCGTATGATATCAAATGGTTGAAATGAATTCCAAATGCGATTAAATCGATATTTCTTTCAAAAGTTGTATTGTAGAAACAATTATAAGCAACCATTATCATGTGATTTAGATGAATGCAATGCTTAGCAATTCTGTTTTCATTTTAAAACTCTGAATAATTTACAATATTACTGCAATATTATACTTGCTTTGCAGATACAATTTGATGAGATAATTCGTTTAGAATTAAAGTGATCTCGGCAACTGGCATGTGTTACAAACATATAACACTGTCTTAGAATATGTCTACAACTTGTCTAACATATGTGTTGGACTTTTCTTAATTACAACTTCATTTGATTTTAATTGTTCGTCGTAAGCTTCCTCCACTTATGGTCAAACATTTTTTTTTAGTTTTTATTACAGCTTGCCGAAAAATCTCACACCGTGCAACAGGCCACTTTTGTATTGCATAAATATAGGTTCTTACCGAGCCATACACTCGAGGCAACACCCCAAAATGACAAATACTAATAACAATGCATGTGATCAGAATATATAACCAATTACGAATGAGCAGTAAATATAAGATCAGCCCAACCAGCAGGACAATGTAGATTAGAAGACAGCAAGCCTTGCAACAACTTCCAGAACACTGAAAGGCATAAGTGAGAGAATTAAAGAAAAAAAAAACCAAAAAAAAAAGAACATACGGTCGATTTGGCACAACGCTGCTGCTACGTTAAGAAAGTGGAGAAACACAGTGATGCCACTTGAGAAAGTTGGACAAATGTAAGGGGTAGAATTGAAACTCAAGTTTCGAACAATATTATGATCGAAATAGAGGTACGATATACTAAGAGGTTTTTGGGAGATTGAAAATTGACTTTGTACAAAGTGATTCGTTTTCACTTATCGCTCTATTTGGACAAATTTATAACGACTCTTCAGTTAGAAGATAGAACTACAATACTAATACATGGTGGGCAGAATTCATTTTGTGTAAACATAGAGCTCTACAAAAGCTATATACATTTTTCGCCAGGGTCTTTGAAATTGTGATATATGAAATCGTAAATACAGAAAATGAATTATAGCATACATTTGTGCAGTTCATATCGGATTCATAACTTCATAAGCGAAGACTGCTTGTGTCACATCTTAACCTTCGAATACATTGAAGTTTATTGACCCGCACTATATCGTATGTTGGCGTTATAAAAAAAATATATTTCCACCTCAATCACTGTTAGAAAGAACAGATAGTTCAATCGACTGTGGTCAAAATATCACAACATATCAAATTTTAGTGAAAAATTTTAAAATATTCGATTGTTCGGAAAGTTTGTTCGGTTTTTACAAGAAATATATTTACAAATTTATATACAAGACAATTATTTTATTCTATTATATAATCTACGCCTTTTTTATTAACTTATTTCCACCTCTATGGGAATTTTTTGATTCCTCTCTCATAAAACTCGCGTGGTTGTTCTGAAAATAGGGTTCAATTCGATTTTTCACTTCTTAGTCGTTATGGAAATTCAAATCCTTCAAGTGGTTGCTCAGATTGCGAAATAGGTGATAGTCAGACGGGACGAGGTCTGGGGAGTACGGTGGGCGAGGTGAAACTTCCCAACCAAGCTCTGACAACTCCTGACAGGTCCTCAAGGCAGTGTGAGACCTTACAGAGAGACTGAGGTACTCACACATTGACGTTTCTCACAAATTCGAGCTCTTCCATGACCCTGTGAACGGTTGGGACTGATTTTTTTTTTTTTTTTTTTTTGATTATTTCAGCTATTTCCCTAACTGTTGCACGAGGATTTCTCAACTCCTCGGAAACAATTTATTTTGGTCATCCTGATTTGGGAGCGTTCATTATGGAGAAGTCGCTCGTAGAAGATCGTTTAAAACATTTTTGGCAAGTTCTTTCATTTGGTCCGTTTTCTTCATAAACAGACTTTATTTTTCGGCTGGCTTCAGCAGCCGTTTTTTCCTTTTCGGAAATAAAACAGCATAATATGCCTAAAATGCTCTTTTTTGATAATTTTTTGTACTTTTGTACATTTTTTTTTAAACGCTATAACCACTCACGACTAGAATTAGAACACAAGTAAACAATAGTAAAACGCTTAGAGAAGTGGTGAGAGGAAGGAACTCTCCGTCATGAGAATTGACGTATGGTGAACTAGCACATTAACCGAACGAACTTTCCGAACGACCCGATACTTTCTATACTAAACGTTTAAATAAAATTTTTGCACGCTAAATGAGGATTTTCCCAGAAATCTTGATGCGCCATAACCTAGGTCCGGTTAGAATGCAACGTAGATATTGCGGCTCATACAAAAAACATCACATGAATGAGATATGGGGGGGGAGGTTCGCACATTGAATGAACTTGCATGCATTCTATCTTTAGACCCACGATTTAACGACAATTCTGAACGTCATAGTTTAAGAAGCATTTACAGACTTGTCGATTGCGCGGCCCTCAAAATCACGCGGTGGATGAACGATGAGGACGCCGAATGTTTAAATTTGGCATGCTTAAGTTCAACAAAGATTTTCGGGGCCGATTAACTCTCGGTCAAGAAGTTCAAATTATTATGAGTTTAAAACATCCTCGAAAATAAGATCTACGATTGGAAACGTAAAGGGTGATACAAACGTGAGTTGCAATTACCGTAGAATTAGCTATTTATATATGTTATACATATGTATGCTATTCCGAGAATATGGCGGCGTGTAAGACTGAAGTCAGTTGTAAAAACCACGATTGAAATCTATCCATGAATTTATGAATTTTATGACATCTCTTGATATCGCGCATCCACACTTCATGGGTAATAAGAACCATTGTTTTGGCGATTTTACTTTCAACCATTTGTTCTAGATGATTATAACTGGTTTACTATAACCATTTTGCCCCTTTTTTCTGGTTTTTGGCCGCAACAGTAAGAATTCGAAATTCCCTATTGCAGCATTCTTACACTGTAGCAGAAGTATTCAAAGCCAACTTCTCTCTTGCGGGACAACTACGTTTTAAGATGAATTCGCACCATAATTTTAATTACTTTAGCTTCAGTCTTTTCTATTAAATGATGACATTGGTTATATTCCTTTGTTATTCGTTGTTCATTATTCCACAAAAATATGAATTTCGAAAAGTTAATTTTTCTCACATGCCTATGCTGAGCACTACCAATTACAAGAGTCCAATTTTGTTCATTTTCATAACTTTCACTCACATAGGTAAGAATATCCTTAATAAAAACGGCCATATCAATTATATGACTTCCAACTTTAACCGTTTGGTTTGTCCCACATCCAATGGTAACAAATTTTTAACTGTTTCTACCCATAACAACACAAATTAAAAGAAAAAATTTCTTATCGCAGGATCATTTCGTAAGGGAAATGATGGCGTTAATTTCCGGAACTCCAGCTTCAGCATGAGAAGAACCGCTGAAGACTACGGCATTTCGTGACTAAAATCATTGATGTTTCACTACTACGATACTATGTTGAGATTCGTGAAACGCAAAGAAACGTAATTGTAAATCATTAAAGACGAAAAAAATGCATTCAATTTCAAAGTGAATTAATTAAATTAAGCGGACAACATAACATTTTTCAGTATTAAAAAAGAAAGCTTCAAATTCAATTTCATACAAAACTGATGTTTACAATTTCGAATAAACACAGTTTTAAAAATAATAAAAGCTTTATAAATAATGTAAAGTTGAACTTCTAAAGGCTTCTTTTTAAATCTTACGATATTTTGATACTAATAGCTGCTTTGTGGATCGAAATATTGACAAGAATGCGGTATGAGCTCGTTTTCCTCCCTTTTTCAACGTTGAGAAGTATTGAAACGTTATTTCTAAACTGCGTGCTGGTTAACAAATTTCGTAAAGTATAAAAATCTAAAAAAACACTTTGGTAGTAAACTAAGCAAACACAGAAAACTGTCTACGGAGATTTAGGAAGTATCAGAGAGATCTTTGAGAAACCAATGTATCCTTAGCATGTTACTGTTTGATATATTTTCTGGGGTAGTGACATCATTGGCAAGTTTCCTTCAAACACACAATTTCGGTCAATGCGGAGTTCTAAAGAGGCATCATAATAAATTTTTGTGTGAAATAACTTAGGGACGAGAACTTATAGAATCCATTCCAACAATTGTACGACAATAGTAAATAAAACAATAGTCTTGGCAATCTCAAAAATTTCCTCTTTGTCTTTTACTTATTTTTATCGTATTTCGCAAACCATAACAGATATTTTTACGCCGATGGACCATCGTTAACTGAAGCCTTACTAAACAAGCAAACTACCAGCTGCTATGTTTGAAATTGAGCTCATAACACCTCTCATTTATAAAGTAATTGTGATCAACCTTGACGTGTGGCGGCTTATCAATTCACATGAATATTTTTCACATCTATATATTTCATCGTTTTTTTTTTTAAAGAAACGCTTAACAAATCCCAAAATATATTTGAAATCAGGCTTCATATTGATCATTAAAATGACCATACAAATAATTTTGAAATCCTCTTGCTCAAATTACCCAAAATCAGTTGGAAACTTTATGGAATTAAAGAAAACAACCTTTTTGGGGTTCCCCATTGTAAATATCTATAAATTTGAATTTGTTATACTCATATTTTGGCTCTGTGGCAGGAGAGTGGAAGCAAGAACACAATTAAATTCTGTTGATCCTTTATATGCTGAAATAGAAAATTTCCAGAAGCAGAACCAAAGATCCCATTAACTGTCACAAGCATTAGTGTATTTGTTTAGTTAGGGTGCACCGAAAACGTTTTAATTCTTTAGAGGCAATTTATATTGCTTTCTCTCATAGGGGTAGCCTGAAATTCGGCCCAAATGTCTTCCTTTGCAAAAAAAAAAAAAAAAAAAAAAATAGAAATCTCGCCAAAAATCGTTTATTCCAATAGACAGTTGTATATCAGATGGTGTATCAACATGTTTTTCGAAGAACATTTATTTTATTTTACAGATAAAATAAGGTAAAAGCGATTTGATAAGAAACATTCGGATCAAATATTTTTTTTTTTTTTGGCATTAAAGAAAACTAGGCAGAGATCGCTTATTTCCATTTTGTTTTCGAAATTTCAAATTTTACAAATCCTCAAACTTTTTTCGAAATATTTTGCTGCAAAATAGGCGGTGAAAATGTGTTTTAGAGTTCCAAGCACCGCTCATTTTTATATCCATCGCCACAAAATAGTGGCTACAGTGTATTCATTTTGTCATTCCATTTATAGCAGTTTGAAATGCTCCTATATGTATATACGTATATTATATGCCCAGCAAAAAAATTGGAAGTGATTCAAAAAGAATCACATTTTCACCAATTTTAAGGATCCAATCCGTGTATGCTTAACGCTTCCAAAGAAGCACTTTTAAACCACTTCTACAACGGTAATATATATTATGTATTATATACCTAGCAAAAAGAAGTGGAAGTGATTAAAAAAATCACATTGCAAGGATCCAATCCGCGTATGTTTACCGCTCCCAAAGAAGTACTTTTGAATCACATCCAAAACAACGATGATGAAGTACTTAAAACATTGCTTTGACTCCCATTTATCATTCCTAACAATTAAAGCAAAACATGTTAGTAGGAAATACTTCAAAATCTATTCCTTAGTGTGTTTCGAAGAAATAGTTTTTGATTGCCGATGTAAAGAAGCTCCATTTGAAGGTTTTGAAGAAAACATTTGTTTATCCTCTTTTATATGATAAAGTGCATAATAAGTTTGTTACTCCATTTGTACAAACTATAAATACTCCATACTCGCTATTAGAATCTATTTCGTTAATATCCGTCCACTATATTGTGGGCGGATTATGCAAAATATTGGATGTCTTTCCACTTCAGTGACTGTCTACTGATTTTTTGTGGAAAGTATAAAATCCATCGGAATCTGCGGGCAGATTTTGTGTTAAAAATAACCCTTAAGGACGCTTTTTCATAAGGAATTTTAGTGAAATTATTTATATTGTGGAAATACTTTTCAATGGAACTTTTTTTCTGATGACATATTCTGAAGAAACATTTTTCTTGAACAAAAGGCGATTCCTTTAAATAATGAAAAATTCCTACCAAAGATTTGAACTTTCGTCATTTCCACAGCAAATAGAGAAGATGCATCATAAAATAGTGCTTCCCTACTATGACAATCCTATGTTAATTTCATTGACGAGTAAGCAATTTTTCAGTATTACCCCGTCTTAAAATAGGGTCAATATATATACAAGGTGGACCATATGAGTGCTGGCGATTTAATTCTTCAATTTCTCGGTAACGCGCGGCGCGGCGTGGCGGGGGGATATGTTGTTCGCTGCGCCGCTTCCTGGAAATTTAGTCGCCATGGAGCCGTACACGGGAGTGCAGCGTGCATTTTGTGTCCGAGCGTATTACGAAAACAATAAATCAGTGATTACTGCACGACGTTTGTATCGGCATGAACACGGTTTACACGATTTAAGTGAAGTTCCAAGCGCCAATGTGATACGAAAATGGATCAGAATGTTCGAAACAACCGGCTCAACAGTACTAATTACGGTTCGTGGTCGCCCAGTTTCTGCAAGATTAGCCGACATTGTGGAGCGTGTTCGTGTTTCAGTTCAGCGAAATCCGCAACAGTCAACACGTAAGAGAAGTCAGTCTTTGGATGTCAAAAGAACAACTTTACGACGAATTTTGAAACGTGATTTGCATTTGAAGGCTTATAAGATTCAGATAGTCCAAGAATTAAAACCCGATGATGCCAATAACCGACTTAACTTTGTCAATTTGATGCAGGAGCGGTTCAACAATTTCAACAACGTGATTTTTAGTGATGAGGCCAATTTTCACCTTAATGGCCATGTGAACAAGCAAAATTGTCGGTTCTGGTCCGAGACTAATCCCCGACGCTTGCATGAACGTCAACTTCACAACCCTAAGCTTGTCGTGTGGGCTGGGATAACGTCAACCGGCATTATTGGACCATACTTTTTTGAGGACGAAAGAGGGCATGCGATGACGATTAGAGCGAACAATTATTGCAACATGCTAGCAGACTTTTTGGTGCCAGCTTTGCAAGAACTTCAAGGCAATACCTCGAGGATGTGGTTTCAACAGGATGGGGCCACATGTCATACGGCTAGGGTATCCATAGAGCTGCTGAAAAATGTTTTTCCTGGAAAACTCATTTCGAAAAGGGGAGATATTGAATGGCCCCTCTCTCCATGCAATTATTTTCTATGGGGCTACCTCAAATCGGTAGTCTACGAGAATAATCCGACCAATTTAGAGCAGTTAAAGAGGAACATTATTCAGGAAAGTAACAAAATACCGAGAATATTTTTTCAACGAGTTTTTCAAAATTTGCGACTTCGGTTCCAAGAGTGTCAAGCAGCCGAGGGAAGCCACTTGGACAACATTATTTTTAAGTCTTAAAAATTCCCATGCTTCTACTTTTTAAAAATACAAATATATTTTTTTTTTATGTTTCGTAGTTTTTTTTTTTTAATTGAATATTTAAACCGCCAACACCCTTATGACCCACCCTATATATATATATATATATATATATATATACATACATATATATGTAGGGTGGCGCATAAGTAACGTTAAGATTTATTCAATATATTACTTTTTTCTGCTTTTATTTAACGCTGCCATTTATTAAAATTTAGAATATAGTATGGAAAGATATTCGCTTTATGTTTTAAAGATAATATAAAGATAATATCACTGATCAAATCTTAACGTTACTTATGCACCACCCTACATATGTATTTCCAGCAACAAAAAAGGCGTCCAAGGAGGCAAACTTTAATCATATTTTAAAACGGGGCAATACTGAAAAATTGCTTAATCATCAATGAAATTGTTATAGGATTGTCATAGTAGGGAAGCACTATTTTATGATGCATTTTCTCCATTTGCTGTAGGCATGACGAAAATATATATATACATATATATGTTCCTGATCGTGGTAAAAATATATTTCAACTTACTTATATTTGCCGCGGTCCCCTGCATGATGCAGAAAACTTAACTTTATTTCATATTCATAGGCAGGTTAAGTTCGAAACTGGACAAATCGATCCTATAGGAAAAAAAACTGGCCCACACAAGGGCTGAACCCATCTCTAGAAATATTGGCGATCTTCGCAACTGTACCATTTATTCATTAATTAAAAACGATATAAAAAGTTATCGTATGTATCGTATATATAAAACAACATCCCAACTTGCACAGTTTGTTAAAGAACTGTCCTAATTGTGGCCGTGGTTATTAGAAATATATCCAGTTTCATCAGAAAAACTGGTCAATTCGATGTAACATGTAAGACATGAGTAAGTTTCTAACACGGTCACTTATTTGGGAATGTTTCTATATGACATTATCTACCCAATAGACTATTGTCGAAAAAATCGACCAGTTAGGAAAAACCTGCCCGTACAAGGACTGAAACCATCTTTGGAATAATGGACATTTTGAGCGTCTTTGATTGATTTAAACCTGAGTATACGAGTACAGATGATTTTTAATGAATCCCGTCGATGATTGAAAAATACTGTTGAATCCCTAACAATCCCTTTGCTAACAACCATAATTTATCGTAAGAAAAATTGGCAAAGTCGGTATATTATGCATCACTTTTTGCATTCCCCTATAAAAGCATGGTTTTGTATGATTCTCCAAGGAGGATCTCTTTCGTACAGAAATTGCCCTGAGTTCTTGTTATGGAATATTTCTTGGCATTATTGAAAAATATCTATCAATTGAATTTGTAATTACACATTTTTGGTGAAAGCAAATAAAATTGACTATGTGAAAAAAATATTTACATTATGCTTTGCGGACATTGCAGACCATTTACTTTGATGAGTTGAATAAACTAAAAATTGATTTTAATATAACATATAAAGTGCGTAATATCAAACCCAAAATAATATTTTTTTTAGCCCAAAAATAGATATTCACTTGAAATACAAATCAATTTACTGGTCATTATTTGATTTTGAAAATTCCAAAAAAAAGAAAGCGTTTTCAGCACACCCCCCTTGTTTATTTATGCGTCTAGCGATCGTATATGTGTGAACCTAATTATGGTCGATGAATTCTAGATTTAACCTCTCTTACCGAGCCAAACAAATAAGGTATCAGCAGATAGTTGACGATACAAAGAACGACAAATAGGGTCAGTGCATAGAACCAATGAAAAACGAGCAGTAAATGCAAGAGCAACCCAACCAGCAACACAACATAGATGAATAGAGCGCATCCCTTGCAGAAAGTGGCCAACTGGAATGGCATAAGGAGAAAATTTAAAAATAAACAGTTGTACATGAACCAGATGATGGTCCACAACAACAGGTTTTCTCCAAAGAAAATTCACATAATTTTACAGCTAAAGAAAAGTAAAAGCGATTTGATAGCTGCTCATTGTTACGATTTCACAACTAATTGCAACCACAGACTTAAATAATTGTGCAGATCTATTGAGCTTTGTTGGGTGTACTATAATAATCTATACATTGACACAATTATGACAAATTTTGTTGCTGCTGCAACAGCGGTAGCTGCTGCCGTGTTGCATCTATGTTAAGTGATAATTGATTGATGCCATAGATGATAATGCTGATGTGTTGCATGTAGCTGGATGCTGTGTGTGAGACGCTGTTGTTGATAGCAAAAAAAAAAAAAAAAAAAACAAAAAAGCCTTAAATGGTTTTTGAGCACAACAATTATGATGTCTTGTTTTTAGGTTTTTGTTTCTTTTTTCTGTCTTTTGTTTGATGGACGTCTTTACAACTACTTAGCTTCTGCAGCCACTGTATATTCTGGTGCATTCGTTGTAAATACTGCTTACGTAAATGCTACAACAGAGGCATTAAATAGAAAAACAAATAGATATGACTTTGCGAGCGGCGGGTATTTACTAGATATTGAGGTTGAGAGAATTTTTCTTTTCGTTCAGATTCAATTTGCCACTTGTAGACTAAAAGAGTAGAAGGAAGCATGGTGAATGAACGAGGTTTTTTTTGGACCGCTTGCACAGTGGTTTAGAAATGTTGTTCACATATGTTGTAAGTAATAGCTAATTTCAAATTTCAATAGTATAAAGGAAGACAGACACATATTGTTTTCCGAGGTTTTGATACAGTTTGTATAGAAATTTACTTTATAAGAGGCTTGTTCTGGCTTAAGAACTACAGTAGTCATATCAATGGACTCAAAATTTATTAGATTTTGGGAAAGAAATATATTCTTCGCTGCTTAATGCTATAAAAATCCGTCTTTACACCTCTTTAACCTAACAGATGCCCGGCTATGCTAAGACTTCCAATAGTTTTGTGTTTAACAGTAGAGTGTAATCATTTGATTGAAGAAAATTTGTTTGAATTTCAAATTCTCGGAATCCAAAAGTTTGTTACTTGATCCAAAACTATTATGTGTAAAATTTGCGGAAGATCAAGCAATTCGTTGGTTTGGTGCTTTTAAATCGAATGTCATGGCCCAGGAAAACAGAAGGAAAGTATTCTTCCTGGAATAGCTTCTAAGAAAGCTATATAACCATATTTTCCAATTTATAGAAAATTGTTTTTAGCAACTATAGGATGGCGCATTAGTATCGTTCAGATTTGATCAGTGAAAGATTTGATCTAAGGAAAGTTATGGAAATGCTTCAAAAAAAGCACGTCAGGCAGAAGCAAACAATGGGCTCCATTTGATATTATTAGATATTATCTTTAAAGCATAAAGTGAATATATTTCAAACTATATTCTAAATGTTAATAAATGCCAATGTTAAATAAAAGCAGAAAGAAAAAAGTTATACATTGAATAAATCTTAACGTTACTTATGCGCCGCCCTTTATAACAATTTCAATCTGTTGCGAAATTTGTTTCTCGCAGAACTTTGCTTTACATTGATTATGCAATGTTCAATAAGATCTATTTAAAATGACCGACAAATATATGATTAAATCATAAACCAATATAATATTTCCTTCATAGGAAAATATGTGGTCCTTAGAGTCAAATTTAAAGTGATTTCTGTGGTAAAGATTTTCGTCTTTATTGAAAAGTAAGTAAGCATTACTTTTGTAAGTGCTTATAAATAAAAACACATCTGTTTGGCATCTACACAAATTATATGTTTTTCACTGGTTTATGAGATGTGATGAAAATGCACTGAAATTGTGCCGAAAACAAAAGAATCTCATCTATGACAAGCCAATGTTGAATAATTTTCTATGGAATTTCAAGAAAATAGCTTACATTTCTAATTTAATCTCATTATACTGGGAGTACAAATAAGTCTCCGCCGTTTGGGAAAAAAGGGTTCCACCAAGAAGTTATGCTTGAAGTTGTCAGATGTAAAATTTCATACTGTAAAGTTGAGCATCTGGCAACAACATAAATTACTTAATTTTGAGCCAAATAAGTGTCATGAGCCTTTGATCTACCTCTTTACTTTGAAGAAATCAGCTGAGGTGCATCGATTTGCTCAAGATGGTCCTACCAGTAAATTATGCTTGAAGTTATCAGATATACAAATTCATATCATAAGGTTGGGCATCTGGCAACATCATCTAATATGTAATTTTGAGCCAGATAAGTGTCATTAAAGAAATCCGCCGCTGTGCTGCATCGATTGCTTCCAGAAGCATATGGGTAATTGGGAGAAATTGGCGTGAGTACATTCAAAAGTTTAAGAGGGCTGACATTTTGACGTTAAACACGAAGAACGTGACTGAAGACCGAAAATGTATGAGGAATTTTGGATTCATTGTTGAAAGAAAGTTTGTGCTAAACGCGGAAAGAAAATGTGCTCACATTATGCATGATTGAAACAGCAACTTCACATCGTTTAAAATCATTGGCAATGCTTCCAAAGAAATGAAATTGAATTCCATATAAAATGATATCTAGAAATGTTGAACGTCGGTTTTGCACATGTGAAATGCTGCCCACCATGCATATAGTCACTGGTGATGACAAATTGATGCACTACGATAACCCACGCCGTATATTTTGTGAGATAAACTTTGGTAACGTGTACTGTGACCTACTTAACCCAAATTATATCATTATTGGGAATTTCTACACTATTTACTTTATTACAATTTATTTACTCAAGACACGGCAAAGTTACTACATTTTAAAGCACTTTCATGTATTGCGGCGTTAATCAAAAGCGGCTTTGAAACTGTATTCACCAGGTATTCCTCCCTCTGATTATCGCTTGATCCGATCAATGGCGCATGGCCTGTCTGAGCTAAACTTCACATCATACGAAGAAATCAAAGATTGGATAGATTCTTGGATAAGTTTAAGAGATAAAGCTTTCTATCTACTAGGTACGAGAGTTCTTAAGGCGCCAAGAAGATTGGAAAGAGTATCGGCTTGAAATGGATAATACAGAGTTATCAATTTAATGGTTTGAAAACCTTCGGTCTAGCAAGGCTATCAGCTGTTAAATATCCGCCATTTGAAGTGATGTTTATTTAGTAAATTGACGAATGTGGGTCGTTTAACAACCGAAGAACGCGTTAAAATAGTTAAAACTTTCTACAAAAGTGGTAATTGAAATGTGGGCACTTTTCGTTCATTACGAGGTGGATATGGTCGTCATAATCGACCTACTGTGCAAGGAATTGGTAAGATTACAAAGAAATTTGAGGAGATTGGAAGCGTTACAGATGTGGTCAGGCCTGTGCATCATCGCAATGTACGCAGTGCCGAAAATATCGCTTCTGTTAGTAAAAGTGTGGCGGATAATCCACATTTCAATTCGGAGAACTATGGTCGTATGATAAGCGACTTTTTTTGGCCCGCAATTGAAGATGATGAACTGGACAGCATGTGCTTCTAACAGGACTGTGCCACGAGCCACACAGCACTGCCGGTCTTTTGGCGATGTCAATTGGCCACCAAGATCATGCGATTTGACACCATTAGATTTGTGGGGCTACGTCAAAGACCGTGTTTACGCGAATAATCCCCAAACGTTGAAGCATTTGGAAACCAACATTCCTTAAGTTATCACCGAAATGCCGACCGAAATGTACGAAAAAGTGGTCGAAAACTACCACTACTGCAACCAATCTAATCCAATCCAATAAGTATGGGTTAAATATTATAATGAAATTAAAGTTCCATCGAAATCATGGCTTTATGTATGCTTCATTTAACTTTATTTTTAAAACCGAAAAATGGGTAAACTGTTATTTTGAATAGCAAATATTGTAAAGTGTTTTCACACTAAATGTCGAGTTTTTAATTAAAAAAAAGACAGAGACTTATTTGTATACCCAATAGTATGGCAAAAATATTACGAGAAGTTCAACGATTATAAGTCTGCCAACTCGCTAGTTTACAAAAAATTTTAAATTTTTTAAATTCTTTTGAATTTTTCATAAAATATATTCGAGCATTAAAAGATGATGAAATTGGGCATAGACGTCTTTCCGAGTTTTCATGAAAATCTGCAGAAAAATTCAGATTTCCCTAGCATAAATGATAATACCTAAATAGTAAAAATCGCGATATTTAATCCAAATGCGCCATATTTAAAAGTTGTCCGATTCTCCCCAAATTCCACACACAGTACTTTTAGACTATGCAGAGAAATATTAAATCTCAAGAACTTCACAAAAAATTTATCAAATAACTCGGCATCATCAATTTCAATAAGCATGTCTTCCAAAACTACAAATCATGCGAAGGTTTGTGATGCTTCTGTTCATTGATTCCCTCTACATGGAAACATGTCTTACTATATATTAGGTGTGCAACTAAGTTTCCGTTATTTGCCAATAGATGGCGCCAGCTGTAAGCGCTAATCGGTTCTGCCATAGCCTAAACGTCACGAATCAAGCTTCTTAGACATATGGTAAACATACCTCGTCGACACAATAGTGATGTTTTTTTGACTTCATGTTCTTTTAGTTGTGTTATATGTATGATTTTGTGCCAAATAATCGTCATATGTAGGAAGCATTGATTTTCTACTGAAGCTCATCGAGAGCTTCAAAACGTTTACGGAGATGCTGCTTTAAGTGAAACAACGTGGCGAGATTGTTTCCGTTGCTTCAAATATGGTGATTTTGATGTTGATGACCGTTCGCATGAAGGAAGACGAAAAACCTTCGAAGACACTGAATAGACGGCAATGCTTGATGGAATTCATGTCAAATGCAGGAAGAGCTTTCTTTAGTATTTGGAGTTACCCGCCAAGCCATTCCCAAGCGATTGCATTCGTTGGGGCTATTCAAAAGCAAGGAACTTAGGTTCCTTATGAACTAAGCCAAGGGACGTTTAGCGTGCCTTTTTTCGCCTGTCAACAACTGTTTCAGCGACAAAAAAAGAAGCGTTGTCTTCATCATATTGCAACGGGTGATGAAAAATTGATTCATTACAGCAATCCAAAGAAAAGAAAGTTATGGGGGCTGCCCGGTCATATTCATGCTGCGAAGGTTATGCTCTGTAGTTGTTGGGACCAGGTCGGACCGCTCAAAATTAAGCGAAATCATCACTGGAGATCGGTATCGACTTCAATTAATGCGATTGAGTCGAGCTCTGTGCGAGAATCGCCCACAGTTCACGGCGAGGCATCAAAAAGTGATTCTTCAGCATGGCAACGCTCAACCAGACGTGGCCAAGCCCATTAAAATCTACCTGGAAACGCTAAAATGGCAAGTTTTAACCCATCCGGCATATTCTCCAGATCCGTCTGACTATCACTTGTTCCGCTCGGTGACACGTTGTCTGGCTGACCAGCAGTTCCACTCATATGACACCATCAAGGAATGGCTAGATTTGTGGATAGCCTCTAAAGGTGAACAGTTCTACCGTGGCGGAATTCGAGCTTTGCCAGAAAGATGGAAAAAATAGTAGCTAGCGATGGGCAATACTTTCAATGAATCATTTGTAGACATGTTTTCGCAATAAAGTTCTATTTTTATAAAAAAAAAAAGCTTAGTTGCGCACCTAATATAGTATAGGTTTTAGATTATTGTTTAAATTCCAATTTTTATATTCTCTCAACTTTTCCCATTTAGAAAACTTCTGAAACGTTATTGTCGCGTGCATGTACGAATTTGCAAGAAAGCAGATTTTTATCTATCTAATATAAGACTAAAAATATTGCAATGAGTATAACAGGAAAAGCTTAAGGTGGTTTATCTTCCGTAGCATTTCTAAACCACTGTGATGCGGACTTCATAGAAACCGAAAACTAAGAATATACATATATGAATATGAATGTACCCTAAACAATAGCATTAAGTAACAATGAATGAAATGAATATATGTGTATATTTATATGGACAAATTCACTACAAAACCAGAACAAAAAAGCGCAACAATAGAAGCAGCAAATCGCGACGATATAGAATTTCATGAGAGAAATATGAGCTGTCTATTCTCTATTCTTTTCATTACTGCATTGGCTGAAATACGGTCAATAACAATAACGCAACAACGACAGCAGAAACCGATCTATTTCGGTTTGGCATTTGACGTTATACAGTTCCATATGGCTGCCACTTTGGGGGTTAGTAAACTTTAAGGTCAATCTTAGTATAATTTCTATGGAAAAGATATTAGATGCTGGTTAACCCAAAAACACACAAAAGAAAAACCGATAAACGAAGGTAAACGGTAAAGACAAGTTTTGTATGTTAGATATTAGTACTTAATGTCATATAGAATGTATTGTAATGGAAAACATGGTTAGGGGGAAATATTGAAAGGCCATACAATGCGAGATGGCTGAATGTCCTTAAAAACATTATGTATTTGTTTTAGCATTATGCATTTGTTAATAGCGCATTTGTATTTGAGAGCATCTTTACTTAAACTTTCGAATGTCTGAAAGATTCAGTATAAATCAGGATAAATATGTAACTTGAATCAAATTTTACCCAAACACGGGGTACGACCTTTTGCATCCTATTTAGAATACTTTTATAAAGTTTTTCTGAAAATATCAATGTATCCAGTAATCCAAGAAAACCAAAAAATCCTTTGTATAGGGTGATTTTTTAAGATTTAAGTTTTTCAGTTTGGCGCCACTGGTTGGTAATGGCGACCAACGTCATCTGTCAAAGTGAAAAGTGTACAGTATACTCTGCCATTTCATCATGGAAAGACTAACAAACGAGCAACGATTGCAAATCGTTGAAATTTATTATCAAAATTCCTGCTCTGTGACAAATGCGCATCGTTTGATACGACCATTTTATGGTCCTCATAATCGACCTGCTCAATCAATAATTCGTGCTGTTATCTCGAAATTTCGCACCAAATTTACCTTGTTGGACATAAAACCATCGACTCGCATGCGTAGAGTGCATACCGAAGAAAATATTGGAGCCGTAGCGACCAGTGTTAATAACGATCGTGAAATGTCAATTCGTTGCCGTTCTCAGCGACTGGGCGTGTATTACTCTAGGAATTTTTTCCCTCCAATTGACTGAGTTGAACTTGGTTGGCATGTGGTTTCATCAGAACGGTGCAACATGCCACACTGCTCGTGAAACAATGGATCTGTTGAGGGATGAATTTGATGAGCAGCTTATCCCTCGATTTGGTCCTGTGAGTTGGCCCCTAAGATCTTGCGATTTAACGCCTCCTGATTATTCAAGTCGTTAGTCTATGTGGACAAGCGGAACACTATTGAAGCCTTACAGGATAATATAACACTCGTTATTCGTGGAATACAGGCTGAAGTGCTTGAAAAAGTGACGAAAAATTGGACCTTCCGAATGAACATTTTGAGGCGGAGCCGCGGACAACTACTTACTAAATGAGTCTTGCTGCTCAATGACTAATTCGAACGTCAGTTTGTGAAAATTTTACTGAACTTTTCTATTATCCGACTACTCGAACTTTTTGTCAGATACTTTGAAGTGGCTGCACTCAAGAAATGAATTGACGGTTGTGCTGAGTCTCCAACCCATGATCATATACACGATATTTAAATGTACTAACTATCATGCCATGGCCTGCTACCGATCTGAATTTTGTTTTAGGCTAAAAGGGAGCTTAACGTCAGTCGCTATGATAGAACTTTCAATTGAGTTAACGAATTCTCTTAAAATACAAATTCCCTTACATCACATGAATGAGATATGGGCAGATAATCCACAAACTTTCAAAATCAGCATTCGTCTAGTTATTGCTGAAATGTGTGAAAAAGTGGTCGAAAAGGATCAAAAGGATCCACTACTGCAAATGGTTCAGAAGCGGTCATGTAAATGGCATTATATTTCGTACATAATGGCATTATAGTGAAATAAAAGTTTCATCGAAATCATAGCCTTACGTTTGTTTTATTTAACTTTACTTTCGAAACAGAAAAATTGATAACCCGGTATTAAAATATAGCTCATCATGGTGCACTTTCAATAGTTTCATATACTAATGTAAGGGACCATTTTTCAAATGTAGTATAGTATAGAGTGCAAATCAAACACAAATGCGAAAAAAATTTAAATTTAATTCCATTTTTTTTTTTCAAATATATTCAATTATTATACAGTATATTCAGTACCTATTTAAACCACTGAAAGTGTTGTATCCTGAAAATGAAACTGGTTTGGATTATTGCATTTAGCTCCCCTAAGTTAATAATCTTAAGTCAGAAACTCCTCATGAAAAAATCACCTCCCCCCTTAGTGTTATAAAGTTATGCCTGGCATTGCGAAACACTTGAATGCTGCACTTTTGTAATTTATATTCTTGTGCCTCGCAATTATCTGCCTCGAGGGTTCTTACTTACTATTATTAGTCTTCAATATTTCCCCCTTTTTCCATGTTTTCCACATCTTTTTTGCTTTCCATTAGTTACCCCAAAGCGTTAAATTCCAATTTCTACAATATTTCTAGTTATATAATGACAGTTATATAATTTAGTAGATATATATAGGTATATGTATATGTATGTTTGTAAATAGAATATATGTATGTATAAGTATGTATGTGGAATTATGTATATAAGTTTACCTGGCTGGTTATTAAAGATTGTCGGACTAAATCACGTTTCTTAACAGGGTATTTCTCCTGCTTAACGGATTCACGCATATGTGTTGATGCAGTCGTGTGCGTGCGTGCGTGTGTGTGTGTGTGTGTGTGTATGCGTGCATGTGATGGCAATAAGGATAATACATTTAAATACAAAATTCATGTTTTACAACAGAGATGCGCACCAATAACACGTTTAAAACATTTTAGCCGTGATTGCGTTCACAGTCATTCGTTCGTTCATAAGGATCCGGACAAAATGTCAAAGTTATTTTTATGGCCATGTTTACAAAGGATAATTTGCAAACCATATACACTCACATTAACACGAGCGCAGGCAAAACACACATATGCGGATGCACATAGCCAGAGACGTGATCGAGGACGAACAGTAGTAACAGGATTAAAGAATTTCAAGGAGTAGATAACAAGAACAACATTGGTTGGTTGGTTTGTTGGTTGTTGGTTGATTGAGTTCGTTTTTTATTTATATATATATACGAGTATATATTTATTTTTGTTTTGTAAGTTTGTATTGGTGTGTTGGTTGGTGGTAATTGATTTTTTATGTTGTGGTAATTTTGTTTACGGGATGAGGAGAGTTTGGTTTAACGTTTACACAGGATGATGAAGTATAAAGCGACAACAACAATATTACACAGATTTTTGAAAGGAAATTAATGAAAAAAAAAACAGAAACGAAACAGATTAATATCAAAGAGTTTTATTTAGACGACCAATTAAAACGAAAACAAAAATCAATTTTAAATTACAAATGTTATAGACAACGCAAAGAAAATTGACGGTGTTTGAAAATGTGCAACTAAATACTGACTAACCTGGTAGGGACTGGGTTTGCCACTCTTTCCGGAATCCTTAGAACCTTTCGCATCTTTCGAATCGGTGGGATCCTTTTCTTTATTCTTTTTCGATTTCTTTTCTTTCTTAGGAGATTTCGGTTGATTGTTGCCGCCATTGCAACAGGAACTTTCTGAAATTGAAATCATAATAAATGATTATGAAAAACAACGGGAAAATATACGAATAAATTAAGAATTACGGATATTCACTTTCCCAATTATAGCTGTAAATATCTATGCTTATCACTCTCGTCCATATTAAGCCCTGTGTGGAATGCGAATGTTATACAACATATTGTATACCCTGAAGAACCTGCATGTTTTCAATTTAACTCTAACCTAACATTATATGTGTGAATTGTAAAGTATATGCGAGAATTGTTTGATAGCTTGAATTTAAAACGAAAAACAATTGTCGACCTACGTACTGGTTATAGCAACATTTGTGATGTGACCCATCGTTTAATGAATTCCGAAATTAGCTAACAGTTGCCACTTCCAACAACAAATCGGCATTCTTCTTAGGAATAGCCAGTCTCTTGTATGACTCCCTTCGAAATTTTACGTTATTTAAATTTGTTATATTTGAACTGTAGCGCTTTAAATGACGCTGGGTTTTGTTTTTTTTTTTTTTTTTTTTTTTTTGTATACCATGAGAATTTCGAAGTCTAAATATTGCTCTTTCATGGAAAAATTATATTTAGATTTCGCAATAGCTTCAACAGCGTTAATGGCGGGTCTTTTTCGACGAAAACAATGATTTTTCGATGGTTTGCTGACTTTAGGCAAGGTCGTACTAGCACCAATTACGCTAAACGCAATTGGATACAACGGAAACAATCAACAAATTCTGAAATCAACAAATTCTAAATAATGCAAAACGCAGATCGTTCACCATTTTGCATGAAAATTTGGGCATGAAAGAGATATTTTACAAGCGGGTACTGCGTTTGCTAACCATGATACAAAAATATCGACGATTAAACGAACAAGAACTGACCATTTGGCGGGGTAAGACATCGACTACCTTCAAAATAGAAGAATAAAAACGAATTTTATACGACGCTTTGGTTCATTTAAAGGCCGAAAGCAAAAAGAAACGTGTTTTTTCATTAAAACCGTGAACTGTGTATCTAGTCGATGGCTATAAGGGCGGAATTGCAATGAAAGCAAATTGTAAAATCCAACTAAATTTATTACAGATCTCAATATAACTGTGAAAATTGGAGCGTATTTTGATGGCCTTGACAAATTCTTTTACAACAAGTCAACCGATAGCTCAAATTCGGTATAGACGAAACTTATATACCCACCATCGTGGAGAAGGTTTTATAGAGCCATGACCGATTTTCCTGCACATCACCAGATAAATAATGAGTCGAACTATACATTTTCAGTATTCAACTAGTAATCATGCCCGCAGTTTAGGCGGTCTTTCAGTTTCTAAGCGTTTCCAATATCTTTAACTACAATCATATGTAATCTTTAGGTAATAAATAATTGTTAAAAATGTAAGAAAATTTTTGAAGAACTACATTTTTTTAAAGTACTTATTTCGCCCTCTCTTGCGATGGTCCCTTAGAATATTTACGAGCTGGGATGGAAATTTTTGATATTTATTAAGTACATAAATAGTCAAATTGTTGGAAGAAACACTGAAAATATCATTGTAAGGGGGATTCTAAACTTCTTGATACAAAAGATATGACACTGAGTATAAGAACGGCATCAAAATATTGGAGAAGCGTTGTATCACGCTTGAAGGAAGTTACCGTGATTAATAAATCCGTATTCAGTATAA
Organism: Philornis downsi; assembly: GCA_019455685.1. Classification (NCBI taxonomy): domain Eukaryota; kingdom Metazoa; phylum Arthropoda; class Insecta; order Diptera; family Muscidae; genus Philornis; species Philornis downsi. The sequence goes on from JAHXMU010000075.1 coordinate 1,466,421, forward strand.
ATATTTGTTCTTTATCCTGTTCGATGCGTTATTATGTAGCTGAATCTAAAAGCGACTGTATTTTACACGAAGGAAGTAAATGAAGAAGTATTTTAAATGAAGGAAGTCGTGGACGAACAATTGGTTATATTCCATTGCTGTTAATCCAAGTCATTCAGGATGTGGCGACGAGTAATCGTAAATTTAAAGAACAAATTTGTATGCTTTTGCCTAAAGGAAAGTTTATATCACAGCAATGCAGTACATTTTTATTCTCCGAACTAAGTTTACAAAATGCCTGATGAGTCCTAAATTATATTTAGTTTAGTGCAATTGAATGAAAGATATGAGTTTATGAACAAATAAGTTGAATTACATAATTTGTATGACAGTTACCAGAGAAGACCCGGTTATTCGGTCCTTTTAATCATGTTTTTTTTTATGAATATTATAATTTAATATGATAGACAATAACTTGCGGTATATAAATTATAGATTACAACGGAAAATTTATATTTTGGCAAATCGGTCAATTCGTAGCCGTTACAACACAAGGAATGGGTATATACCTTCACTTTTTAATTCTCAGAACTTTGTTAACTAAGCTGAAACTGCTTGAAACATATGAACCTAAGAATATATGGTTTAAATTGGTTATTTATGTGGATGAGGCAAATTCAACTTCAATTTCAAATGTGGCAGACAATTTAAGTTGCTAAAGTGAACAAATTAGATATTACAGGAAAAACAATTAACCAATTTTTGAGGAAGATGCCAAGAGGGTTGGGTTGATAAAGTCAATTTACAAGGGCGGTGCTACAACTACCCAACATGACGTATAAATTGTGCCAGTAGTTAAAAAAAAGTTATTTTGGTGAAAAATAATTTCAAGGCGCCACGCTCTTGAGTAGTTTTATTCAAGTCATCAAAAGTAAACGATATCAGTGAATTTGTAACCATGGAAAAATTGGTCACCGTTATGTAATTCAATATCTTCATTTGAAAGGCCTCAGTCCAACCAATATTAAAGAGGAACTACATTCTTCTCTGGGGGAGTTTGCTCCTTCGTTTACGATTGTGAAATAGTGATTAGCAGAGTTCAAACCAGGCTGTATGAGCTGCCAGGACGAATACCGTAGTGGTTGATTAATTGAGATGTCCACGGCAGACGCGATTAAGAAAATTCACAAAATGGTCTACGATAATCGTCGGCTGAAGGAGCGTGAGCTGGCTGACGACAAGCATTTCAGAAAGTGCTATACATCGTATATTGACCGGAGATTTGAAAATGAGAAAGCTGTACACCAGACGCTCGCTTTCAATAGAGCAAAAACAGCATCGTGAAGATGTTTCAGTAGAGAGTTTAGTGAAGATTTGAAGACAAGAAATGTGTGCACAAGATGGGTGCCGCGCTAGCTTTCAATAGAGCTAAAAGAGCATCGTGAGGATGTTTCAGTAGAATGTTTGGCGAATATTTGATTCGAAGATTTGAAGATGAGAAAGCTATGCACAAGATGGGTGCCGCGCTTGTTTTCAATAGAGCAAAAACAGCGTCGTGAAGATATTTCACCGCAATAAACCCAAATTTTTGCGACGATTTGTAACCATGGATGAGACATGCGATACCACTTCACTCCTGAGAGAAAGAAAAGAAAGTCAAAGCTGTAAACTGTAATGGGAGAATCGTATCCAAAGAATGCGAAGACGTTTCCATCTGCACGCAACGTCATGGCGTCCATTTTTTGTGGTGCGTGGGATGGGATTATTTTTATTGATGGGATTTAGTTATGATTGAAAGGAAAATCCATCGACTTCAAATATTATGCTAATTTATTGCAGTGTTTAGGTGATGAAATTATGGAAAAGACGACGCATTCGGCGAAAAAGAAAGTATAGTTTCATCAAGACAATGCTCCAGTTCACATATCCACCGCCTTCGCCAAAATGAATGAATTAAAGTTTGAATTGCTTCATCATCACCTTATTCGCCGGATTTAGCTGAAAAAATAGCTCGATGGCAGGAGATTTGCCAACAATGAAGAGGTGGAGTCTGCGGTTGATGGTTATTTTAAGGAGTTTGACAGTTTTTACTATGAACAGGGTATAGAAGCTATTGAATATCGCTGGAAAAAGTGTATCGAGCTAAAGGGAGATTATGCTGAAAAATAAAGAAAATGTTTCCAAACTTGTTTGTGTCTTCCTTCTCAGGTCGGCTAGTTTTGGGGCCGCCCTTGTACATTCCTCGGTCTCGTTCTGGCAAAAATACCAAGCTGTAGTAAATATTAAGAAAATTCATGAAGATTTACAACAGATATTGTCAACCAACCCTCCATACAGACATCGAACCATCGATCGGTACAGAAAATCGCTCAATCGATCTAAAAATTCATGAAACACATTGGGTGAAAGGATATGTGACACTTAACGCTTCCTTATGAGTGTTACAACTTTAACATCGGTATCAGATGATATCATATATACCCTTATATCTTGGGGTAAAAGTATATACATTTAACTCTCATGAGAATGCATTTACAGGATGCAAGTAAAGTATTATTATAGTATCAAATGGGTTTCATGAGTTTTTAAATCAATAAAGCTTTATCCATCAGTCTGTTCTTATTAACTGACTGTTAAATATGACTTTAGTCGTAATTGTTTATAACATTTCTTGAAACTTTATAATTTGAAACTTAATAATTTGTCAGATTACTTCTAGGGATTATATCGAGTGGTTCGAAAATTTCGTTCGGTTTTTACAAGAAATTTATTTACAATTTTATATATAAGAAAACATTCATTTTAATCTGTTATATAATCTCTCCCTTTTTTAGTAACTTCTTCCCACCTCTCTTGAAGTGTTTTAATTCCTCTCTCATAAACCTCACGTGGTTTTTCTGAAAAAACGCGTTCAATTCCATTTTTTTACTTTCTCGTCGTTATGGAAATTCAAATCTTTCAAGTGGTTGCTCAGACTGCGAAATAGGTGATAGTCGGACGGTGGGCGAAGGGAAAACTTCCCACCTAAGCTCTAGCAGCTTCTGGCGGGTTCGCAAGGTAGTGTGAGGCCTCAGTGAGAGAGAGAGAGGTACTCACACATCGAGGTTGCTTACAAATCCGAGCTCTTTTCTGACCCCGTGAACGGTTGAGACTGATGTTTTTGATTATTTCAGCTATTTCCTTTACTGTTGCATGGGAATTAACAATAATTAAATATGTCACCTCCTCGAAAAAAATTTCGTTTGGTCATCCCTATCTGGGAGCGTCCGTTACGGAGAAGTCGTCCGTAGACAATGTTTTAAATTATATCTGACGAGATCTTTGATTTGGTCCGTTTTTTTTTTTTTCATAAAATAGACTCTATTTTTCGGTTGGCCTCAGATTCCGTTTTCCCGTTTCGGAAATAATACAGCGTAATATGCCTAAAATATTCTTTTTCGCTGATTTTTTTTTCCATTTTTTTAACCTTTTTCTCAAACGCTATAACCACTCACGACTAGAAAGAGAACACAAGTAAACAGTTTAGAGAAGGGGTGGGAGGAAGTTTTGATAGTGTTTGAAAGAAATCTACGTCATGAGAAGTGAACTAACGAATTAACAGAACTTTCCGAACAACCTAATATATGGACCATAATGCTACATTTTTCAGCATTTGTATTTAGTATATATTGCTTGGTAAAATTTAAAAACTTTAAAGCTAGGACACATATCTAGCATTTAATAAAATTATTCCTTAGATTGAATATGGTCTGCAGCTCCTTTCTGGTACCTCCAGCATAAATTACTCGTTTGGCCGGCTTAAATTTAGTCTTTCCCAGATATAACTCACACATTCTTAGTTTCATATCTTTTGTTCAATTGCAACAAAGTCACTTAAATTTGGTACTCGTCAAGGGTTTTCTAATCTCAAGCCTGAAAATGGAAGTTAACAACATTGCCACACTCTCTTCTTCTAATATCTCTCATAGAAAATCGCCCAATTTCAATCATATATTCTAAGTTTCATTCCTTTCATTCAATTGTACAGGGTTGCCCATATTCGACGGACCCATCTGGCAACG
>JAHXMU010000075.1:1470860-1513564 GCA_019455685.1 Philornis downsi
CCGCCAAATTTTTATTTTTTTCTTTGATTTTTTTTTGAAAAACATGGATCCGTCGAATGTGGGCAACCCTGTACTAAATGCAATCAATTTCGAACACATCAAATGTTTCTTCAACTTAAGGGTGAGAATGAAAATGACCGCATTCTTTTCGGTAGTTCCAGTACAAATTGGTTGGATTAAAAAAAATCAATGCTTCCCTTACAATTTCTCAGTGGAAAGTTTCATTAAATCGTAAACGCTATTTTTTTATTGTGTGCATGTTCTGAATAATATTTGATATACATACATATAATTCATGAAATTCATCTCGCCCTTTTCACCAGCACAAAGGGAAGGTATACTGCGTGTAAGGCAGTTCATCGGACTGATTGATTTGTTCTTTAGCAGTTATTATTATTGAGGTGTATTTTTATTATTACTTTGGACTAAATTTAATAATATAATGACAAATAACATTGTCAATTGGACGAAATTTCTAGGAGACTTCAAAAATAGAAAATCGAAACCGTTTTTTCGGGGAATAGAAAATTCGAGAAGGAATAGAAAATTCTTAATATGCCGCACGAGTATTTCATCACAAATTTTTTGCAGATTCTCAACTTTTACTCAAAACTTCTGAATTATTTTTCAATATAGGGCCGCAGATACTACACTTATGAGAGTTGTAAGCCCTTAAACTATAAATTCTTTTAACATTATTTTCGTTCCTTTTTCGTTTTTTGTTTTTTTTTTTTGTTATTTTTTTGTTTTTTTTTTGTTTTTTTTTTCTGTATAAAATATGTACTTACCCTGTAACAGAAAACAGAAGACATACAATAGGAAGAGTATGCTGACACCATACAAATACGTAAAGAAGCTCTCATAGTACAGCACCGGCAGACGATGGGTTGTCACATCGCTTATAACGTAAGCAATGCAAACAACAATCAATATGATGGCATAAACCAAACTGGTAACAATGAACAGCGATGTCCTATATATGATAAATGTGAATAGAACAATAAAGAAAAAACGAGAATCACAATCAGAATCAGAAAAATCACCACAAACATTAAAACGCGACATGACACCAATTTATGTTTTCATATCGAATTTTCACAAAAAGATCACAAATGGAATAAAGAAGTAAACGATGAAACATAAATCGTTGAATGCCTTTAAATAGTAAATTAAATTGAGAAAAAATTCAATAATTCAGCAGTTATAGAATACCAAGTGCAAAGTGCTTAAACGTTTTCTGATTTTATATATAAAGGAATTATTTCAAAGTACTCTGTGATGAAAAAAAAACATGCTGAACACAATTTCAATATTTCGTACGCACATTTCTTTGTTTTTATCATTACTCTACTTATTCGCTATACTAATTTTTCTCATATTGATTAGAAAATAAGAGAATTACAAAGAAGACCATTGACCGCTACGTGTGGTAAAATTATACTAAAATGCTATTCTTTCGAAAATGTCAATAGAACTTGAAAGTAAAAGCTACGGCGCGATTGGGGCGTTGTCTTTGTCGTTTAGTATTAGCTAAATTATTTAGTTATCATCCCTCGACTTTTTTTAACTTAATGCAATAAAAGCCTAGTGTTAGTGCAACTAAATAAATACGTGGGTTATTATGTCTTCTATGTCTTGTACATATATTAGTATTAAGAAATGGGGGTCATATTTCAATTTTTTTTTGTCCATTTCGCGAAATTTTGCTAGCTGCAGTGTGACCCAGGAAGTGGAAGTCATTCCAAAGAATAGTACTTTCATAGCTTCCACAGATGCTACATGGACATATTTTCCACTTATTGGGACGCTCTTTTTAATTACAACAATAGGCCCGATGAAATTAAAGTTTTATAACCTGCAAACGTTATAAAAATGTTAAACATTTTTAGTATTATTTTTTGATTCCAAAGCAAAAACTTAATTTTTTTTAATTTTTATTTATTTTTATTTTTCATTATTATTTTTTATTTATTTATTAATAACTTAAATTAAATAATTATGTAAATTCTGATTAAAAGAAGACAATTCTCATAAAAATAATCTAAAGAGTTTTTCATTGTTTTATAGGATCTGAGAAAAAGGAAGCGAAATGTTGTCAAAAACAATAGTATCCCTCCTATGACAAGCCCAAGTTACATTCATCGATGATTGTCCTTTTTTGTACCACTTATAGACTACCATTAGTGGATCTTTTTAACTTCCCTGGATGCTCTTTTTTTGCTAAGGAACAAAGTTAACAATGTTTTTAGTACATCCATACGGATTGCTCCTAGTTGAAAAATATGACCAGAATACAGTCATGTAATATTTAAATTAAGACAGATAAAATGAGCCAAAATTATTTAATTTTAGGGCAATAACTATCAGGAAAGATTGTTTAAAAAAATCTTATTTCATTGGTTTTTGAGGAACAGGGGTTAATTTTCCGTCCGTATACGATTTTAATCAAATTTTTTTTTTTTTTTGTAATTCACGACCTTTATCGCAAAATGTAGCGTTCGGATCTAAAAACTATATGTTTCACTAACGGAACTATTTTATGCCTGCCTGATCGTCACGCAAATAACTAGTTTCAATACACAATATAAGCCCGATTTTATTCTATGGCTTTCTGCCACGTTAAGGCAACTTTTTGATCCCAGCGAAATACTAGAACAACCCGGTTTTAAGATCTTTACATTTATTGATGAATTTTCTACTCAAACAATTTTGCAAATTCCGAAAACGTAAAAATCCAAAGGTGCCAGATCAGAAGGCAATACGGCTGTGAGCTCTAATTTTATTTTTGCTGTGTTTCGCTAAAATGTGTAACTCTAAGCGTTGTATTAAGCGCTGCACTTATCTTGCGCACAATTTCCTCACCTTCAAATCTTCGGTCTATATGCGATGTATATCGAGTTTTGAAATGCCTATAATTTCCGATAGCTCATGCGCCTTCAGCCGACCGACCACCTATCATCCAATATCATTTTATGGATTTTTTTTTTTAACCGTGTCTGGCGTGGACACCTAAATTGGTCGACCACTCCGGTGTTTGCCTTGGCAGCTCGCACGATCTCGTTTAAACTCTGCTATCCAATATTTTACAGTCGTAAACAAAGGAGCAGACTTCGCCAGAGTAGAATCTAGTTCGGCTTTAATATTAGTTGGACTGAAACCTTCCAAATGGAAATATTGCATTACATAACGATGACCTATTTTTTCAAGTTCACCGAAATCGTTTACTTTTGATGGCTCAAATACTAAACAACGTGGCACCTTGAAACTTAAAATATATGTTTTATAAGGTTGCCGCTTTTCACTAAAATAGTGTGTTTTGCAAACTGCAAGTCGGTCAGTTTTACGACCGCCCTCGTAAAACAACTTACCCATACCGAAACTGAACCCACTTTATTCTAAGAACTGGGAATTTTTTTTATAAAATTGTTGGCATTTAAACCACCGCAGTCGCGAGAATGGTTAGAGAATGATATCAAAAACTACGATTTTTAGTTGAAATGGTACTATCAGTCCAAAGTACCATCCAAAAGGGTGTCCAAACAAAAGCGCAATATTTATATTTGACGCCATTCAAAGTGTCATTGTTTGACATTTGAACAATTGTTATTGTTTGCTAGTAGAATGCACGAGGTTAGTAAAAATGGAGCGCTACACGAATGAACAAATGCATTCTCATCGTGAAATTGTTTTACCAAAATGGTGAAAGTTTTGCGGCTACAGTTTGCAAATTGCGATTAATTTGGTCGATCGACCAAAAATGTCGCAGCTGTACTTGATGATGTCGCTCAAACTTCATCCACCTCAATTTGACACCGAGCTCAGCAAATTGGTGTCTCCAAATCCACTATGCACGAATTTTGACGAAAGATTTGCATCTTCATGCATATAAAGTTCAATTGACTCAGGAACTGAAACCAGTTGACCATGGACAGCGTAGGGAGTTCGTTAATCAGGTATTGGGGAGACAACATGAAAATGCTGATTTTGCCGATAAAATCATCTTCAGTGACGAGTCCCATTTTCATCTTGATGGCTTCGTCAATACGCAGAATTGTTGCATTTGGGGTGAGGAAAATCCTCGAGTGATGCATGAGAAGCAAATGCATCCTCTACGTGTCACTGTATGGTGCGGATTTTGGGCTGGAGGAATCATTGAACTTTTTTTATGAAAATGAGGCATGTCAAGCGCAAACAGTCAATGGTGTTCGGTATCGTGAAATGATAATCAGTTTTTTCATGCCTAGAATTGAAGAAATGAATATGGAGGGCATGTGGTTTTAACAAGACGGCGCCACATGTCATACAGCCAGAGAAACAATTCAATTGCTGCATTAGTCATTTAAATTTTGCGTTCTTGCTGGGACACCCTGTACTATGAATGAAAGAAGCTGTTTTTGACACACCATCTTTTCTGCGCCTGGGTTGTTAAGTTTCGGCCTGGCCAAAATTATGGTGTTTGGTTACATTTTTTGTGTTAAGTCGAGAAAATAGTATAGACCAGATGGCCAGACCTACTGCACATTGTTTCTTCAACGTGCTCTTTTAGGGCTGCCGATGTCTGTGGCTTAGTCGCATATCTGTGGCTGATGTGAGGCTTCAAATATCGCCAATATGGCTGAAGCTGTTGAACCGGACGGTGGAGTGGTTACTTTGTAATTCCCTGTTATTTTGCTTTCAAATACGTTTATGATTGTTTATAAGTGAACTTACATGGAGCCAATACAATTCTAAATATTTCTTGACTTTAAAGGCTGCGAAAAATGTGGTTTTCTGTAGTAAAAATGAGGCATTACTTCATTCATTCATTATAACAGATTTGCTGGTTTTCACATAATTTGCTTTTTAAACTAAGAAGCCATAATAAAACGACAAATTTGTATATTTGTAACATAATGAAAACCTGATCTTTTATTGATTCAAATGTCTAAATTCCACAAAATGACACGACGACATTCAATCTTAAGTAAAAATAATTGCACGCTACATGTAATGTTCATCGTTGTTATCTGGTTCAAATTTGTCTGTGTACAATTGAGATTTACCAAACCCCTAATACCGTATATGTCAACATTGTCTTTTGAATGAAGACTCAACATCATGTTTAGGCCAAGACATGGTCTCGAAACTGGGTCACCATCAAGAACATTCTTTTGATATAACAAGACATCAGACACATGATTGAGATTTACCAAAAACGTTTCTCATGTATCACTTTTGGGTCGAATTGTTAAAATCAAGAACAAATATGTATTAGTTCAATCAAAGAGAATTGTATTGAGAAACTGTTTGTTTGTCAATCTGCTTGACAAAAGTCGGATGGCTTTTGAATCCCATGTCAGGCATAACAATGCGCTGTTTTGCAAATCGCAAGAGGCCAAGGTGACGCGTGCTATTCACAATTTCAAACATGTAATGGTTTGGTGTTCCATTTAGCAAGCATGTTTTTATATAATAGACTTTAATTCTATATTTGATTGTAATTTAAAATTAGCAGGAGCAAATAAAATCCGACAAATATTTTATCGTGAACTTTTTTTCAAACGACTGTGACTTTTACTTTAATTGCAAAATGAATCAGCAAATATAGAAAATGAATTCGTTTGCTTTGCTGCCAATTACGACATTGTTGGCAGTAACTGCCGTTTAGAGAAAACTAACTGTTGGCTGCGGGAGTCATACCAAACACTTGTCCGTGCATTTGCTGAGTCAATTTTCAGCACTTTGTAGAAAACGACAAATATTTCAACGCAAAACAAAGCATAATTCCGAAATATTTGAAGAATAGTATTTAGAGATACACAAAGTTGAAAAAAATACCACGACTACCTACCATTACTTTTGATTTGGGGGATTCTAAATGATGACCGTTCTTCGGAATCGTAGGTTTTTTCATCACCTAAATATCCATTATTCGGTTTCAAAAGTAAAGTTAAATATAACACACATAAAGCTATGATTTCGAAGAAACTTTTATATCATTATACTGTTCGGACTTTGCCATTATGTACGAAATACAATGCCAGCAGTGGGTCCTTTTGACGTAGTTGTTGACCACTTTTCCCCACATTTCAAATGTTAGAGATTATCCACGTAAACGCGGTCTTTGACGTAGCCCCAGTATAACGTCGTCAAATCGCATGATCTTTTGGCCAATTGACATCGCCTAAACGTGAAATTACGCTTTCTGAAAACTTCTCATGCAATAAAATCGAAATCGGTTGTGCTGAAGCACATTTGAATCGCCACTTTTGTAGTAATTTTTAACTATTTTTATTTTTTGTAACTATTTTTATTTTTTCGGTTGTTAAACAATCCATATTCGTAAATTGCAAACCTTTCACTAAATAAATAACACTTTAGATGGCAGCTTTGCTAGACCGCCGGTTTTGAAACCCTATAACAATCGGTATAACTATACTGATGCATGCAATCTTTTCGGAAATTTTGGGTATGAAGCGTGTGGCAGCGAAGTTCGTTCCAAAATTGCTGAATTTTGACCAAAAACAACGCCGCATGAGCATCAATCAGGGATTGTTGAATGATGATTCAGATTTGTTTAAAAGCATCATAATTGGTGACGAATCATGGGTATAAGTTTACGACATCGAAACCAAAGTATTTTTACTACTCTCCAATGGAGAAGTCCAGGATTTTGGTATTTTCTTCGAATACCATGGCGTAGTGCATCAGGAGTTCTTACCACAAGGTCGTACAGTGAATAGTGAGTTTTACCTTAAAGTTATGCGCCGTTTGCGTGAAGCAATACGAACAAAATGCTTGGAGCTGTGGAAAAAAAATGCATGGCTTTTGCATAATGATAATGCACCTGCTCGCTCATCTTTGCTTGTGAAAGATTATTTGGCCAAAAACAACACTGTTATCATGCCTCAGCCACCGTATTCACCAGATTTGGCCCCTGCGACTTTTTTCTGTTCCCAAGATTAAAAAGATCCCTGAAAGGACGGCGTTTTGCGATGATTGAGGAGATAAATACCGGATCGCTGAGAGAGCTCAAGGACATACCAAAAAATGCATGTCAGAACTGCTTCGAGAATTGGAAAAAAACGCTGGCACGAGTCTATTATATGTGAGGGGGACTACTTTGGAGGAGATAAGATAGAAATTGATGAATAAATAAATATTTTTTTAAGAAAAATGAAAGTTCACCTTATTTTTTGAACATACCTCGTATGTGAGTTGGAACAGTTCTTTTCCATATCTTCCAACCACAACTTTGTACCAACCACAACTTTGTAAAAAGCGGTGTTATCAGAAACATCTCCTTTTCATACTTTATGTATTGAGACAGCCCGTCTTTTCAGTAAAATTGAATATCAAATAATATTTTTCCATAATCACGATCAGAAAATTTTCCTCTGGTCCTTTAAAAAATTATATTATTTATGATAGTTCTTTCCAGTATCGATATAAAGCCGCATTTGACCCTTTCGTACCCTGTCTTTACCATGGAAGGGTAATATGGTCACTAATTTCCATCCCATTTTCGTCTTTATCCCATTTTTGTCTTTAAAAGCTATAGTATACTACCTCTTTGTGTTGTTTTTAGTTGATGAATAATTGATAACATTTTTGTAAAAATCCTGATAAATTCAATCTCTTTTCTTTGGGAAAACTTAGTCTTGTATTGGTAAGTTATTTTCATAAATGGCCGATTTTACCCAATTTCAAGGTTTACCTGCCTACGACTATGAGATATTATTATGCTACATTCCATCCAGCCTATTACCTGAAAGGTGCTATTTTCAACAGATGCACATGCAGATGGACGTATTTGCTTAAAACGACATGATCTTTTATTTACATAAACAATGCAAATAATGCAAAATCGTATAAAGATAATTTTTTTCTAAAATTTTATGCCAATATTTTAGGTAAAAATGATGTAAGGCGTCAAATAGACTAACAGCTATTTTTCGGCATATAGTCTACTGAACAATATGTTACGCCTTGGTCTGTTTTTCTTAGGTGCTGTCCGAGATATTGTTTTTCCCAAATATCGCAACACAATAAAAATACAGTGGAAAAATAAGAAAACTTAAATCAGTTAAACTTGCATTGTGCACCGGACAAATTATTTATGAAATGGGATATCTTATCCTTAATTTCATCTTTATAAAAATATGTTTGCACTTTTCTTGCGACTATCCCAATGAAGGATCAACTGCTTAATATGAGTATAAACAACGTAGTAAGTCAAGTAGTTATAACTATATTACCATCTAGTAAGCGACCAGAACTCGGGCGCTAATATCGTGAATATCTAACAAGTGTCTAAGTAGCTTTTGCTAGTCTATCTCACTTGGAATCAGCAACCACTGTAAAAATCAATTTCTCGTTATTAAAATTGAAGTGAAGTAAAATGGAAATTACTATTGTCTGATTTTATAAAAATTGCCTTAAAATCGTCATAAAATTACCCCTTTGTTGAGCAATGTCACGGTCTATTGACGCACCTTGATAAGAGTTTCAACGAATTAAGAACAGTCTTTTACCGGCTAGCTTTTGCTACTGGATATCACTACACAAATGGGTATAGAACATCAACATTGATTAATTCTTACCTGTTATATATCGTATACTTGGCGCGTAATACAGGGTGGCGCAATAGAACGTGCATATTAAAAAATAGATTAAAAAATAAATACAAAAGGTATGGTTAAAATAAATCTAAGGCATTGTAGAGTAATAAATGGAGTTTATTTTTTAAGAATAATCCTCTAACCGCAAACGAAAATTATTGAAAACTTTTTTCAGTAATACTGGTGTAATGGCTGCTGTTTCACCACGGATATTCTCCTTGAGCTGAACGATGTTTCTTGGATTATTACCCCTTTTCGAAATCAGTCTGCCAGGGAACATCTGCTTCACCACCGCCATGGAGTCATTTGATGTGTGACAGCTAGCTCCATCTTGTTGGAACCAAGTTCTGGAATTCACTATTCTTGAACTTTCAATTTCTGGAGCCAAAAATCCGTCCAACATCTCATCATAGCGTTCCGTATTAGCCGTGACGTTTTGGCCCCGCGCATTTTCAAAGAAAAAAGGACCAATTATTCCTCTGCCAGAGATTGCTGCCCATACTCTCACTTAAGGATTATACAATGGTTTCTGGTGTTTGATTTTGGGATTTTCACTGTTCCAGCAACGATAATTTTGACGGTTTACGAACCCATTCATAAGGAAATGAGCCTCGTCAGAGAAAAGGATATTGTCAAAATTGGAAAATCGATTAAGCATTTCATTAGCAAATGCGAGCCATGCTATGAAGTCAGACTCTTTCAATTCTTGTGTTAATTGCAGCTTATATGGATGCAGTTTAAAATCCAATGTTAAAATTCGTTGCAAACATCGTCGCGATAATTGTAAGACAGACGATCTCTTGCGAGTCGACATTTGTGGATTTCCTCGTACTGACTCCATAACTCTCTCAACATTGTCTTCGATCCTAGATGTTCTTGGGCGACCATTTGCTTGTGGTTTAAATGTTGAACCGGTCTCTTCAAAACGCTTTACCCATATTTTAATTAAATTAGCACCCGGAGCTTCACTAATTCGCCATAGTCCATATTCAGCACAATATAGTCGCCTAGTAGCAATATATGAACGAGAGTTCTCGTAAAATGCGCGCACGCAAAATGCGCGACGCTTCCCGTCGAAGTGATTCATAGCGACTAAAACTCCATGAGCCCGCCAACCCAACGATGTAGGCGCCCACCCGCCCGCGCCTTTTCTACCCCGCAAAAAAAGATGATGCAATATGCACGTTCTATTGCGCCACCCTGTAAATAAAACATTTAATATATATTTTTGTAACATAGATGGTTAGTGTATATTAGGGCGAGTCGGTCCCCACACAAAAACAAAAGTTTTTTAAACAAAAATTTCGTAAAATTTTAAGGTCTGAGTCAAAAACGACTAAAGAACAAAACGTGGCTCTTGTCAAATCATGAATAATGATATGCAAAACAGTATAATCGGACTTCAAATGGTTCAAATGTTTTTTTTTTACAAAAAATAACTCCTGGCAAGAAAATTATTTTTACATTTATGAAATCTTCTTTGATTAACCTTTAAGTGTAGGGGGTGACTGTCTTAATTGTCTTTTTTTGTTATTCGACCTATTGTATGTACATCACTACCCTGTTTCCATGGTTAATTAAAGACCATGGGGATATTAACGATTTTCCACCATAACAAAATAGTCGCAACCCATTGCCAACAACGACAATATGTGTGAGCTGCTCATGAATAGGCAATCGTAACATGATTCATCCCACAGCGCCAGTTCTGTTTACTAAAAGTGGCCCACTGGGCACGTTATATCACAACGACAACCTTCATAACAAGAAAGGTGAGGTTCTTACCCATTTTAGCTTTGACAATGACAAATTTAATTCAGATTCAGTCAATTATTAGCAAAAATTGTTGATATTCAAACTATATTTTATATAGTCATTGGTTTGCCCAGCATTGACTGTTGTTATGTGACTAACCATTGCAGTTAGTAGATATTTATCTATAATTGACAGTTTTTGTGGACTTCGACTTGTGCTTATGCGGTAGCCTGCTCCATTGCATAAGAACACATTTTATCTGGATACCGTATCATTTCAGTTCTTTCTGATCGACTTCATAGATTTAGTAAACAAAGTACTTCGGAAATGAAAACGATTTAGGTATTTTGAGCAAAGGTAATTATCGTATTAGGTGCGCAACTAAGTTCTCGCTTTTTTTCTCTAAAATTGCAACCTTATTATGAAAACATGTTTACAAGTAATTCATTGAAGGTATCGCCCATCGCTAGCTATTACTTTTTCCTTTCTGGCAAAGCTCGAATTCTATCACGATAAAACTATTCATCTTTTGAGGCTATCCACAAAGTTAGCCATTCTTTGATATCGTTATATGAATGGAACTGTTGGTCAGCCAGACCGAGTACCATCGAACAGAACAAATGATAATCGGACGGCGCAACATCTGGAGAATATGACAGATAAGGTAAGACTTCCCATTTCAGCGATTCTAGATAGTTTTTAACGGGCTTGGCAGAGGCCGAGCGTTGTGATGCTGAAGGATCACTTTTTCGTGCCCCTCCGTGCCGCTTATTGTATTGTATCTCCGCTGAGTATTGTGCATGAATTGACGTCGACACCGTTTCCCAGTGATGGTTTCGCTTGATTTCAACAGCTCGTAATAAATAACACCGATCTGGTCCCATCAAATACAGAGCATAACCTTCGCAGTGTGAATATTCGGCCGAAACGACGGCGTAGAAGCATGACCGGGCAGCCCCCAAATCTTTATTTTGTTTGGATTGCTGTAATGAATCCATTTTTCATCACCCATTACAATACAATGAAGAAAGCCCATCCTTTTTTGTTGCTGAAACAGTTGTTCGCAGGCGAAAAAAACTACGCTTAACGTTCTTTGGCTTCAAGTCATAGGCAGCCGAAGTTTCTTCCTTTTGAATCATTTCCAACGCATGCAATCGCTTGGAAATGGCTTAGCGGGTAACTCCTAATACTGAAGCAAGCTCTACCTGCATTTGACATGTATCCACATCAAGCAGTGCCGTCAATTCAGTGTCTTCGAAGGTTTTTCGTCTTCTTTAACGCGAACGGTCGTCAACATCAAAATCACCGTCTTTAAAGCGACGGAACCAATCTCGACACGTTGTTGCTCTTAAAGCATTATCTTCGTAAACATTTTGAAGCTCTCGATGAGCTTCAGTCACCTTTGTCTTCAATTGAAGGAAGAAAATCAATACTGTCCGCATATGGCGATTATTTGGCAGAAAACCATACATGTTCACACAACCAAAAGAATATGATGTCAAAAGAAAATCACTATTGTGTCGAGGTGGTATGTTTACCATATGCCTAAGCTGGGCTCATGACGTTTAGGTTGAGGCAGAATCGACTAGCGCTTACAGCTGACGCCACCTATTGACAAACAACGGGAACACAGTTGCGCAACTACTAATATTCTTTAACTAGAACTATCCTTTTCGAGACTCGGAGTCCGCGGGAGTTTTACATGAATCTCGCCATGAAGGAGTTACCCCCGTTGTTCTAAATAATACCAGTGGAATAATATTGAACTACCAAGATAGGGGTATCAATAATTTTGATAGTCGGCTAGCGCAACTTTTGGCTCTTTTCCAGCTAGAAGATAGTAGATTAGGCATGTGAGTAAAAAATATACTTTCCATTGGCGGAAGTAAGGTCTATCTTAATATCTCTGTGATTCTCCACATTGGAGCTCATAAAATATATGTATAAGTACTTCACGACCCCTTTGGTCCTCATTAAAGACAGTTAAATTATATAAAGGATACAAATGTAGGGTAAGGTGCTCAAGTAAGGACGCATCCACCTTGTGCTTCAACTGGAAAACCATTCCAAAACAATTTGCCCCGCTCTACTTTAAATAGGCCATACACCGTATAATTCTTTCCGACCGAACATAAATATGTTGCACCTTTACCTTAAGATATTATAGTTTGGAATTTTCGCAGATTTATTCCTTTTTTTGATTCTTTTTCGTAATAAAATAAATATGATTTGATTCCATTTCAATTTTACCATAATTCAATTGGTCCAGTTATGACATTGGTCTGATATGTGCCATGTACGGTTATATTTGCCGGTAAATAGCTGCTATTATTCGGATTCGGTTTTAAAGAATAAACGACCCTAGAATGCAATGAGGAAAGAAAGAAAAAGAAATAACAACAAGAATATTTTCACATAATACCAACATTATATGCAAATTCTGGGAAAACAACTATAGAAGGGTGGAAGGGACTCACACAGATACGGGATTATAACGGGCAGATAGACAGACATAAAGGGTGTAAGAAACCCATAAGGTATGAGGTTGCAACTACTTGGAAGTTTGCATTGTACTTGAGAATGATTACTAATGATTAGACACAAAGCAAAGTGGTGTTGATAGTGGAGAGAGACATCGGGAGGGAAACTACGTAACCCTACAACTTAGAATAAATTATAATTCATAATATACTTTACAATCAGTTTGTTGATCTTTTTTGCATAATTCGTACAAGATATACAGATTCTTAAAATATTCATAAAGTTAGTAATAAGATAATAGATATTTGCATAATTCTGCACATGTGCGAGGAAGTGGCACAATTCATTGTTGCAGCCTCCTTAATGGGGAGTTGAAAGTAAGATTGACACGGAAACTTTTCCAACGATAAAGTTTACAAATTATTAATAGTATATGTTATCGTTTTATTACATTTCTAACTTATTTCTGACAGGTTGTATACCAATGTTTTCCATTAAAATGGTGGTAGAGATCCCTTTTCTCAAATTTAACAACTTCCTGTGTTTATTTTAACTGTCAAATATAGATGATGGTTATCTATATTTGAATTTATTTCAATGGAAAATATATTGTTAAGAAACATATGCATAGTTTGTGATCTTCTGATAAATATCA
This sequence comes from Philornis downsi, assembly GCA_019455685.1. Lineage (NCBI taxonomy): Eukaryota > Metazoa > Arthropoda > Insecta > Diptera > Muscidae > Philornis > Philornis downsi. The sequence continues at coordinate 1,484,352 of JAHXMU010000075.1, forward strand.
TCTTACACTTGTAACCGACTGTGGCGCAACGGTTAGTTAGTATACGCAACTATTGGTCGCATAATCACGATTTCAACTAGAACTAACTGTTTGAGAGATGTGTCTGACAAACACTTCGAGTAGTCGAGTAATCGACAAGTTTGGTAAATGCTTCTAAACTATAGTATAGGGAATCGTAGTTAAACTATAGGTCCCGTTGAATGATGCTAAAAATAGGATATGTAAGGTCAATGAAGGTCATTCATGGGATGCAAGGAAATTTGTTTTATCATCATCTTACGCTTAACGAAGATACGAGTATTGCACTAAATTTCTTCTAAAAGATGTCCCAACAAGAACGCAATATTTAAAATTTAAATAAAACACAGATATTAAAAAAAAAAAAATCGAGAAACTTTATTATATTGTAAAGTAGGCAGAATGAGGTTATGTATGGAACAACACATCGGACAGTTGGCCGCCGCGGCGGCCGTGGCTTTGCTGGCACACACGCGATCTTTTAATGAAATAATCAATGACCATTTTGCATAAATGCTGCGGTATTTCATTAATGCAGCGATCAATTTCCTCTTTCAAGACTTGAGTTGTCGTCGGCTTATCCGCGTAAACCATCGACTTCAAAAAAACTCAAAGAAAAAAGTCTAATGGTGTTAAATCGCACGATCTAGGCGACCAATTCTGGTCTCCAAAACGCGAAATGACCGGGAAATGACTGATGCAGCAATTGAATTGCTTGTCTGGCTGTATGACATGTGGCGCCGTCTTGATGAAACCACATGCTCTCCACATTAATTTCTTCAATTCTAGACACGAAAAATCCGGTTATCATTTTAACTATTTGCGCTTGACATGGCTCATTTTCATAAAAAAGGTCCAATGATTCCTCCAGCCCAAAATCCACACCACACAGTGACACGTTGAGGATGCATTTGCTTCCCGTGAATCACTCGAGGATTTTCCTCATCCCAAATGCGACAATTCTGCCTATTAACGAAGCCACCAAGATTAAAATGGGCCTCGTCACTGAAGATGATTTTATCGGCAAAATCAGCATTTTCATGTTGTCTCTCCAATACCCAATTAACGAAATCCCTTCGATGTCCATGGTCAGCTGGCTTCAGTTCCTGAGTCAATTGAACTTTGTATGCATGAAGATGCAAATCTTTCGTCAAAATTCGCTGCATAGTGGATTTGGAGACACCAATTTGCTGAGCTTTGTGTCGAATTGAGGTGGACGGAGTTTGAGCGCCATCATCACGTACAGCTGCGACATTTTCGGTCGATCGACCTGGTTGAAGGCGCGTTGTTTTCTTTACATCACTAACAGACCCAGTTTTGGCAAATTTATCCATTAATCTGTCTACAGTTGACTCTTTTGAAGCATTATTGTGACCCCAAATTGATTGCAATTTGCGAACTGAACCCGCAAAACTTTCACCATTTTGGTAAAACAATTTCACAATGAGAATGTGTTGTTCATTCGTGTAGCGGTCCATTTTTACTAACCTCGTACCTTCTACTAGCAAACAATAAGAATTGTTTAAATGTCAATTAATGACAGTTCGAATGGCGCCAAATTTAAATCTTCCGTTCTAGTTGGGACACCCTTTACATCTGATCAGAAGTATTAATAATACACATCTCTATGTGTATATGTGTGCAAATTATACGATTGAGTGGATTTCGCCAATAATTTATACAACTGTTAGGGCATTGCTACACGTTCAATATATATTGTGATATTTGGATCGCGATCCAGTTTAATGGATTGATGGATCACGAACGTATGATACATGTTCAATATTTATCGCGTCAGTATTTACGTTTTTTTGTGCAGTGCAGATCGGTTATTAAAAAAATGTCGCCAGAAAAAAAATCCTGTTTAGCTATTTTGCTTGCTTAATAAAATTTTTTACTTTTTATTTGTTAGATTTTTTGCACTGCGTCCTTTATTTTATGTTGTATTTCACTTCTTATTAACGTATCGCGATCTAATATCATGAAAATGCTACACGTTCAATATTTATCACGCGATCCACGATCCGCGATCTGGATTTCATAATTTAGGCCATTCTGCGATATGGATCGCGATCCATCAATATCGCATGCTACACGTTCAATAAATATCGCGATATTGGATCGCGTTCAATATACCTAGTCCTGCCATATGTTCTGTTACAAATATAAAACGAGGTAAAAAAAAAAACCAATATTCATATTGTATTCAAAATTATTTCATTTATTAGAAGACAATATTTTTTATTAAAAAAAATTGTATTCACTCGAAATGGCCGCCTTTTGCTTTAACACAAGCTTTCAAACGGTGTGGCCATTGGGTGGAGATCGAGGACGCTGCTCTGGTTAATGCTGTGGGGAGTCTTGCAAGCCATATTCTCCAATTCTGACCACAAAGCATAATCCAGTGGATTGAGATCTGGACTCCCTGATGGCCAATCTTCTGCTGCTATAAAGCCAGGAATATTGACTCTGAGCCACTCCTGCGTGGTTTTAGCTTTGTGCGCAGGAGCAGAGTCCTGTTGGAAGATCCATCTACGTCCATTAAAAAGGGTATTGGTCAAACCCTTCACAACACCCTCTAACACATCTTTTTGGTAAACCTTTGCACCAGTTTTTACACCCTTTTCACAGAAATGGAGGGATGTGACACCATGGTGGGAGATCCCCCACCAAACCATTACGGAAGAGGGATGATGGCCACATTGAACCCTTGGAACAACTTTTTTCGCTTCCTTAGATGAAGTGGCATAAATCTTGCCATTTTGTTTGTTGAAAACTTCTTCCACGGTAAAAATTTTCTCATCCGTAAACAGAATGTTTTCATGGCCATTGTCCACGTGCCACTGCAAAAGTCGCTTGCATCTTTCCAGCCTAATTTTTTTTAGCTGAGGAGTTAGAAGATGCCCCGTGGACCGACGATAGGCTTTCATATGCAGATCATCCCGAATCAGCCTAGACATGGATCTGGTTGATATATCCAATTAATTGGACATGATTTTCTGTTTTCTAAGGGGATTTCTCCGAATTCTTTCACGCACTGCCTTTACTACCGCACTCGTACGGACAACGCGCGGGCGACCACTTTTTGGCCTGTCTTCTACTCCAGACAATTCGCCGAAGCGAGCAATAACACGACAAACGAACATTCTTGATATTCCGAGTGGTTTTAGCAACTCGAAAATTTGGCCAGCGCTCTTTCCGCACTTATGCAACGCTATTACGCCTCACTCCATGTTAATAGATTGCAAACTGAAACCAAACTGACTAGCATTCTTCACTAATCAGTGCATGTGTTCTGAAAAAAAAGTTAACGGTTCTATTCCCGCAAGAAGTTTTGAACGATAAGCGCTGAAAATTGTGTAACGGAACATATGGCAGGACTATGTACATTGAACGTATAGCAGTGCCCTTAAGCACAAGAAAAAACAAGCCGTAACAACTTGAAAAAACAAAAAAAATTACCAAGATCAACCATCGTAGACCATATCTGTGAAGGACTCTACATCGTCATTGGACTTGAACATCACAACTCTATATAGAATTCCATTCGATTTTAGATTTATTTTATTGGTTAAAGTGTCTGTTTTAAGTACAACAAATTCTCGTAAATTTTTCCAAAACTGATTTTTTCATTAATTACCAAACCTCCTTCGTTTGTATATCCTCGTTGTCCTGACACTATATGTTTGCTCACTACAATGACTTCCTTTTGTTCTGCAGGGTAAATCGCAGTGTCTGCTGAGTTTATTCCGGTGCTTTAGTTTTTGTTCTGCGCTCGTTTGTTCGAGGCTCTATTTTAGCCTCAAGTGCCTTCTTAACGATCTACAAGTTTTGTTTGTTCGCAATCGAAATGCTAAAAGCAACAAATATTTACCCGTTTGTTTCGCAACGCGCTATGGCATAGGCTGGACGAGTTCGTTTATCCTTGTGTCCTGGGAAACACAATGCATATGCTCCATATATAGGCAAAATAGGTTTTATTATACTATCCTATGCATAGAGGTGGTTTTAATGCACTTTTTTTTTTTTTTTTTTGCTCCGAATGAAGACAGAAATTTGACCCAAATCTGCTGCTGTTATGCAAAGTGCAAAAACACTCGCTTATACGCTCTTACATGCACAAAAACACACACACATATATATGTATATATATAAATTATTATTCAAATAGTAACCGTTATGTTTCCTATGAATATGCTTTTGTTGCTGGCTTTGCTATTAAATCAAAGGGACAATTGAAATGTGGCAACGTGTCGCTGGGCTGATGTAACGAAGAGTTCACAATCATTCATATTTTCTTTAATGCCATTTTGTTATATTTTTGTGTATATTTGAAGTGTTTCGATTTAAGTATTTGACGTTTCCAATTCATTGCGAAATGCAGTAATGAAAATCAATATTGAAATGTGACAACATAGCATGTTCTTTTTCTTTAATATTTGCAAAACGAGAAAACGTTTCAAGTGCTCTTTTGCTGTCCAAATAAATACAATCCATATTTTAATTTAATTGAAAGTGTTTGTTGGCTCAGGAAGTTTTTCATTTCATGGCAACATGGAAAGTATATACGTGAGTTATGGAAGGCGCAGAAGGACTGCTCAAAGAAGGCGTACTCTTTTTTCAATATATGTAAAATAAAATTAATAAAATTCAATTTCTTTTGGCGTATTATGGCTATATTAAAAAGAAAATAATATTTCCATTATTTATTGAACATGATTTAACGATTTTTTTAAAATATCTAGCAGAATGTAAAGAAAATTCAGCGGTTAACCACGCTCTTTCTGACATCTCTCATATAAATGACGCATTAAATCCACATATGCAAAGCCCTCGCTAAATACCAAGGCGGTCCCAAAACTAGCCAACCTGACGTATAGATAGCGCCAGTAGTTTCAACCAAATTATTTTGATGAAAAGTGGCAACCTTATGAACTTTACGTTTCAAGTTTCAAGGCGCCAAGTTTTTTAGCTTTTTTATTTGAGTCATCAAAAGTAAACGATTTCAGTGAATTTGTAAACATGAAAAAAATTGGTCATCGCTATGTAATTCAATATTTCTATTTGAAAGGTCTCAGTCCAACTAATATTGAAGCCGAGGTAGATTCTACTATGGGGGAGTCTGCTCCCCCGTTTACGACTGTAAATTACAACTGTAACAGAGTCTAAACGAGGCCTTACGAGTCACTAAGACGAACACCGTAGTGGTCGACCAATTGAGACGTCCACGCCAAACGCGGTTAAGAATATCCATTACATGTTATTGGGTGATCGTCGGCTGAAGCAGCGTGAGCTGAGATCATAGGCATTTCAAAATGTGCTATACATTGTATATTGAACGAAGATTTGAAGATGAGGAAACTAAGCGCAATATGGGTGCCGCGCTTGCTTTCAATAAAGCGAAAACAGCGCCGTGAAGATGTTTCAGTAAAGTATTTGGCGATGTTTCACCGCAACAAAGTCGAATTTTTGCCTCGATTTATAACCATGATGAGGTATGGGTGCGTCACCTCACACCTGAGACGAAGGAACAGTCAAAGCAGTGGACTGAAATGGGAGAATCCTATGCAAAGAAAGCGAAGACAATTCCGTCCGCAGACGAGGTCATGGCGTCTGTTTTTTGGGTACGCATAGGATTATTTTCATGGATTATCTTCAGAAAGGAAAAATCAGCAACGGCGAATATTACGCCAATTTATTGCAGCATTTAGGTGAAGAAATTATGGAAAAAGGCGAAAAAAGGCGCATTTGGCGAAAAACAAAGTGTTGTTTCATCAAGACAGTACTCACATATCTACTATAGCGATCGTCAAAATTAATGAATTAACTTTGAATTGCTTCATCACGCATCTTATTCGCCAGATTGAACTCCCTCGCACTATTTTCTATTTTAAAACTTGAAAAAATTGATCGGTTTTTGACAGTTCTTATTACAAACAGGGTATAGAAGATATTGGATATCGCTGGAAAAAGTGCTTAGCCTTCCTATGATTATGAGATGTTGTTGTGCCAAATTTCACTCAATTAGCTAAAGCGGCACAGCCTTTGTCGTCCTTTTAACAGATACGCAGACGAAAAGACTTTCTTAAATTAATGTCTATTTTTACGGCCTTCCAGATGAGTAATTTTAGTTGTTACAAACGAAATGACACAGTCTGTATATTCCTTATTCTATAATGATGGGTATACAAATTTATAGGTTAAAATAAATATAAATTATGAATAAAACCGACATATGGTAGCCTTTAGAAGTCGGGTTATTACTTTTGCGGCGCAATAGGCATAATTGCACAGCATTTTTGAAGAATATGATGCTCCTTAACTTACTGAGGTGTAATTCACATCTATCTGCTGGACAGATGCCAAGTTCGCGCTGGTAAACCACACCATTTACGATAATAAGATTAAACTTGGCTCGGTAATAAAATATTTGCCAATAATAAAGAGGCGAAGTCTGCGGTTGATGGCTATTTAAAGCAGTTTGACAGTTCTTATTACAAACAGCTTATAGAAGCTATTGAATATCTCTGGAAAAAGTGTTTCGAGCTAAAAGCAGATTGTGTTGAAAAATAACGAAAATTTTTCCTATTTTTCTTCGTCTTCTTCGTTTGATCGACTAGTTTTGGGACCACGATCGTACAATAGATACACGTTAACTAAACACGTTATTTGACGATGAAAATATAATGCAATGTCATGCCCAATCAGGTACCACTCATACAAATTGACCAATTTTTCGAAACTTAATTTTCTGTGAACTCCAATTCGTAAGTTACAGTAATTTCAGTTGCTGTCAAATGCACAGGTAGCTTTGATAAAAATTTAATAATTTCTAGAACTTTAAAATTTCACCTGCAAACTGTATACTGGAGTAACTTAAAATTGCCGATTTCTCGAAATTTAATTTTTATCCAGCTAACTTAATTTGTATACTTGAACAACTTCAACATTTTTATTCGGGTACATGTCATAGAAATATATCTCCTGTAAACCCTAATTTGTATACTAGATTAACGTAAATGTAAATTTTAAATGCATTAAATTATAATGCTTGTCAAAATATGAAAAAAATGATCTGGCAACCCCGCCGTTTCTAGTATCTCCCATATAAATTACCTTATTTATCCAATATATTCCCTGATTTATATTTTCCATTCAATTGTTCAACATTTAGCATAAAATTAACTAAATAGTTTGATAATAAAAATAGCTTAGATTGCAGCTCTCTGAAAGGAGTCGCAAAATTTGTAGAAATACGTGCTGCAGCATAATGGCGCCCAAGTATATAAAGAGACAAAATTAAATTCTCTTTGAGAGAGATTCTCGTATTCTATGACCAGAGACAGAGTTCGAAATCCAGTCAATGAGATCAATCCAATGCTAACATCAACTTCTAACACTCCCACACACAAACCTAGAAGTCTTCTTCTTCGCAGCCACAAACAACAATTATTGTTAAAAACAACAACGAATTGCTGCACATCTCTTCTCATTTCACTTGCACCGTTAATCACAGTTTATTAACGAAATTCAGTAATGTTGGTCGCTTCTTTTAATTTCTCTTGCTTTTTTATAAATATTCATTTATTAAAATACATTTAATTGTTTGAAAAAATTCATAAATTTAAAGATAAATGCTTATAGTTCATGTGTGTGGGGTTAGTTTTTCGTTAATAGACACAAATTTAAAATTGAAAAAGTCTTTAAAAAGCCAAGTTGTCGAAGACAAGACAACCAAGTCGTTGTTATTATTCTGCTACCTCGTGTGTTGTTCTTGTTTGCTCGTGTAGAAATAAACAATTGTTGTGATTATGCAAATGCAATTATTCGGTTATTCGATTATACGGTGCTTCGAGTTGGATGCTGAACTTTTGAAGGCATTGCATGCAAATGTACGAGTTGTACCTCTAGATAATGTGCAAAATGATACAGAAATGTACATATAAGGTAAAAAATACACTTGGAAGATTTTTATAATTAGCTGCTGGCAATAGTATAATTATAGTTTAACGGGTATGTTAAACATTTATTTTCAAAGAATACGCGTTGAAAAATCGATTAAGATAGTCTAAGTTCATTCCAAGTATACTTTTAGTCTCCTCCAATAAGAAGATAACCACCAAGTGAGAATTTTGCTTCATCGCTGAAGAAAATTTTGTTTGAAAAACAGCGTTGGAAGCCTATTGCTGTAGCACCCAATCAGCATATTTTCGGCGCTGTGAATGGTCAGCCGACTTTAATTATTGCATGAGTTGGACTCCGTTCGGATGGAGGCGCAAATCCAAATGCAAAATAAGCCATAACCGTAAGAGAACCCAATTACTGAGAAGGCCGTGGAATCGATAAATTCGGATTATCTGCCACATTTTCATTAACAGAAGCGATATTTTCGGCAGTGCATACATTGCGATGATGCACAGGCCTGAGCACATCTGTAACGCTTCCAGTCTCTTCCAATTTCTTATAATCTTGCCAATTCCTTGCACAGTAGATCGATTATGACGACCATAATCACTCCGTAATGCACGAAAAGTTTTCGTAACGCGTTCTTTGGTTGTTAAAATGGCAAACCTTTTACTAAATAAATAACACTTCAAATGAGAGGTATTTAACAGCTGACAGCTTTGCTAGACCGTCGGTTTGGTTGTTAAAATGGCAAACCTTTTACTAAATAAATAACACTTCAAATGAGAGGTATTTAACAGCTGACAGCTTTGCTAGACCGTCGGTTTTGATATCACTATCTTTTGCCACTGCAAAGAACTTATTTATTCAAGATACCTTATAATCATAAAAACAAACCAAATTCCCTTACATCTTATGGATGAACTATGGTACCTAGTGATTAACTACTATTCCGAATGTTAGTTCAGGAAACTTTTACCAAATTTGTAGATCACCTGAAGTGTTCGTCAGACACATCTAGCTGGCCGCCCTTCAAAAAAACTTAGGTGTCTGCGTCGCTGATTGAAAGAATGATCATACGAATGACACCAAAACAATTTTTGATTACTACTTTTTAATGTTTGAAAAGACTGCATCATTCCCAACAGTACGTTGAAGAAATCGCACGATAGACTGTCTAGATCCTTGTTAAATGTAAAATGGCTCAGTAAGATTTTTACTTATCTACATTGAAAACTTCGTGGGAGTCAGTATCGTCCTACAAAGATGTATGAGCTTCGGAAGAATTGGAAACTCGATCATGGCCTCATACAATGTTTGCCGTTTCGGACTGTCCAAGGCAGCTTGATAGCCGCCGTTAAGATGTCATGTGCCCATCTGTTTTCCTTGGGTCTTCTCCAGAATTTGCCGTAGTGTGAGTATCTAACTAGATAGCAGACGCTCTAAGAAGCACCAGTTCAGTCAGCTATAACAGATTTTAGCCTTTCACTTGTCATACTCGATAATACCCTACAAGCTATGGCTTAAAGACTGAAACAACGATAGTTGATACCAATATCGGATCACCGTTTTTTTACAATATGCACTCCGTGCACCAAGAACTTACACCAAATACACTAGATCTTGAATAGTCCTAATAATTTACCCGTAATATAATATTGTAATTTTACTAAATTTGGCAACATCGTCCCATCCACATATACAACCCAGAAATTTTGCAACATCTCCCACGATAAGCCGATTTAACAAAACTTTAAATTATTTTCTAGAACATCCTGCGCTCTGTGTATTTTATTCCCAAATTCTGTCCTTAGGCCTAAGAAACGTGACAAATTCACTTTTAATATTTCGCATTGTCCTTTACATTCGCATTCTGCTCTTCTAGAAAATCTTCTTTCTGTCAACCATCGTCACTTCTTCTTTCGGTGAAGTTTCACAAAACCCTTGAGGGAGTTTTGTGGACACCAAAAAGCAAAAAGAAATTCTTACGCAAACAGGGCTCGTAAATAAACTTTTATGATGCAGTCCGCAGAAATCTTCCGGAGTAGTCATCCTTCATTGTTGTTATGCATGATGCTGTCAAGCATGTCCTTTTGAGTTCTTCCATTAAGGCTCTCCCCAGAGTTTTGTGTTTACAAACATGGACCTGCTTAATGTGGGGAATGCTGCTGCAGTGTGGTGCCATATGATGTGGCAAGGCTGCTCTCGAGTTCTGTATCAGATTGGTCGTAGAACAAAACACAGTTGTTGACTTTTAAACAATTCGTTGTTGTGCAAGAAGTAGTTGCTATTGTTGCTTCAATGTCCTTTTATGTTGCTCAAAATGACTGTTGGCACTGCTATATGAGTATGAATTGCATCATCACATTTTCCCACTTCATTGGGGATTTTCACTTATGCGACAGACAAAGAAAGAGGGGATGCGTTATAGTTACATTTCCATTTTACATCACCAGAGGACATTCACATTCGGATTTATTAAATTAAAAACTATGATTTGAAAAAAAGGAAAAGGTTTGAAATTCTGTGGAGGGAACATTGTAAGAGTTATCTGGGTGGAGTAATTTTTTGCAAGAAAATGTTTGGGAAATACAAACTAATATTATTTACTAGTTTCTTTAGTACGAGTTTGCTGGAATACTGGTTGCATATTTGTAGAAGTAACCATTAGATCTGATACAGACTAAGTGAATAGTTTCTCTTAACCATTATGTCCCAATACCTTATAAAAAAACTATCGTAGGATGTTAATAAAAAGTGGATAACTTTCTTTTTAATGAATGCTTTTAGTCTAGGAAATCCGTTCTTCGCACCTTCCTTACATAAAGAGGCCTATAAGTCGTGACAAAAAGAACAATTTTATATCCGAAAACTCGTCGTTTTTTTTGTAAACCGCTGAGAGCAAAGAATAGCGAAAACAGAACAATCTTTAGCGAAAATAACCAAAATTTTCTGGTTTATAAGAAGTAGATTCAATGATACAATAAAAAAATCGTCGACGATTTCCACAAACGTGTTTGTCACAATGTGGGAAATGTACACTTTCTGTGTTGACAGTTCAGGAGTTAAAAAATAAGCGTTATATGAAATTGTCGAATTTTGGGTTAAAAAAATCAGCAGTTGATTGTAGGGAAACAAAATTATCGATAGCGTTAGGGCGAATTTTGGACTAGAAGCACTCGTGGCTAATCTGGCAATGACCGTTAGTGGTGCTCATTGTCATAACATTATGATTCCAGTTTTTTGTGCACAAATTGCTTGTTGAGAATAGGAATGATATGTGGTTTCAACAAGACGGTTCCATATGCCATACAGTCTCAGAGGCAAGTCGATTATTGTTAAACTAGCGTTTTTTTAGAAATCCTAATACCTTCTTTGCTGAAATTGAAAATATTTGTGTTTAATATACCTACCTCTAATCTAATTATTCAATGAATTTTATGAATTGTTTTAAAAATCAATTAAAATGAGTTATTTGAATAAATACAGTTAACTTAAGTTGAATTCTAAAGTGAACTATTGTTAGATGATGTAAAAGCCCACCTATTCAACCATGAAATTAAAGAAAAATTTCTATTTGTGATGCTTAGGTGGCAACCCAGCGGTGCACGGAGGTTTCGTGGTTGTGGTCGGCGAGAGCACGAGCCTCTTGGCACTTCAATAACCACCAGGACCACATCGTAAGCCGCTCTCAGCTTTTGAATAAATACCAATGTAAATCTCAAATCTCTGCCCTCTTTTTTCCAGAAACTATGAACTTTCCGTAAGTTAATTAGATACAGAGTACGAATAAGAACTCAGATTCCAATTCATTATAGACGATCTGGGGGAGCTTAGGCTCAATTGAGGGGGTTGGAAACCAGGAGATCTGAGTTCCAGAAGAAAAAGGCATACGATTTTACAATTTGATTGAAGATGTTATATGTTGTTAAGTTTGTTAAGCTTGAGGCATTTTATGTGACATTCCTTTACATTAAAATCAAAGAAACCATAGAAAATATTTATAAAATTATGATTAATTTTGTATTTTAGTTAATAGAATATCTAATTATATACTCGATCAAATGTTATGCTGAAATTGTCGATTCATAAGTAAAGTTATTTCACCATCATTTCAAGTTATAATTGAGTATAGTATAGAGAAAATTCCAATTAATATAAAGAAATTGAAAATGATGTTGAGAAAATAAAATTTTGATCATGAGAAATCTGAACTGAAAATAAATTTGATGTTACACCAATAGAGAGATTTTATTGGGTCGTGGGAAATTGCTTTGTTCATATTAAAGACATATATCTTTATCCTTTCGAGTGAAGGTATACGAAATACATATTCTGAAATAAAGCACAGTAAAGAAAGCAAAACTTGAAAACTTCCGGTTGGGAAATGTAGGCTAAATCGCCTAATTTGTATGTGTGGAGGCCTAAGGGGCGTGGCAGTCTACTCTCATTCGCATTGAGAATAGTGCAATTGAATAAAAAAAAAAAACGAATCAAGGAATATATAAGTTAAATGTGGTCATTTATATTGGTCGTACCAGAGAGGTAGTTGCTATTCGGTTGATTTTCCTAGATCTTACCCGGCATTATAACGCTATGTAATTGGCAAGGATTTAATTAACTTCAGACTAGGAATTATGGATTACAGCGGAAAATTTGATCAATTTCTATGAAAGGTACAAGGATGTGCATGGCAGCATCGCCTGTTTTCGTTCTTGGAAATTAGATTACCAAACTCAAGATGGGCGCAAATTTCGCAACTAATGCAATTAATTGAAAGATGTAAGAATATCAGTGTAACGGGCAAAAATCTAGGCAACTACAGCCTACTAATTAGGAATTACAGAGATATGATTAAATTTTAAAAAATTGGTCAATTTGTATGGGAGGTACCAGAATAGCTGTGACATTTTTATTCTGAGGCACTCCTATATCAAACGCTTATCGAATTATGTACTAAAAACTAAATAAAAAATATGAATAAATGGGTTACATGGGTCATTTGTTTGGGAGGTGCCAGAAGAAGGGGTGCGGTTAATCGGTCGATTTTCGAAATTTTTCCCAAACAGTATAAAACTGATATAAGAAGAGTTATACAAAGGGGTGAATCGATATAGCTAATTTACAATCCCCGGATACGATCTGTCAAAACATTAAGTTGTGACAGGTTTTAAGAAGTTCCATAGAGGCTGACATCACCCAACCGACTTAGAAAATCATGAAACTCATTTGGTCAAGACAAAATTTGGAACTTTAAACGCTTTCCTCTGGGAGTTATATTTTTGGCCATATCAAGTGATATACTCGCATACCGTCATTCCTCCGGGAAAACTTTTTAAAAGATATAAATGGAATTGGTAGAACATAAACTGATGTTAAGAGATGCAAATTTTTTGTTAGAAAATTGTGACTTGATATTGAAAAATTTTAATCGGTACTAGCCGACCCGGCAAACGTTGCTTTGCCTTCAAATTTTAGCAGGGGCAGAAATAATTGCTTTTTAATTTGTGGTTTGTATAGGAGGTACCACTCTCCATTGTCCAATCCCGCCCATATTTGCAACAGCATTTAAGATATGTACACCAAACCTACGCACTAAATTTTGTTCAAATACCGTAAGCAGGAGCAGAAATAATTGATTTTTAATTTTTTGTGTGTATGGGAGGTACCACGCCCCTTTGTCCAATTGGACCGAATTGTAAATCTAAACCATCCCGGGCACCACCCAGACGCATATACAAAAATTTATGCAAAGCGGTCCAGCCGTTCTGGAGTTTTAAGCATCGGAACAAACCACGATTCATTTTTATATATATAGATTGTGAAAACCCAAAATAATATGGGAAAACAAGAAATTGAAGGTATTAAATTTAAATAAATATATAATAAGAAAATATAATTCTGATTGCAATGAAAAGGGCGATATTTAGTAAGCTCTAGATATTTAGTAAGCTCTAGATTATGATCACCCAAACCGCATCTGATGAATGAAGAAAATTCAAGCCCCGAAGTCACAATTCGATTAGTTTTGCTTATCTGCTTCAAACGCGATGATACTCTAGATTGGATGGACCATTTTTATGGTTATAAATAAAAATATGAGTCGACCTGTATGTCTGATTTTGATAATGATAATTTGATATTGAGATATCAAATTTTATATTTCGAATATCTACGAAGCTGCAGTAAACACGACTGGTACCAGATGTCATATACATTATTGGCAGAAAACTGCGAGATGTTACTACAGTCTTCTCAAACATCGAGAAGGAGGAACCGAAAATGGGTCCGGTGGTAATCGTGGGCAAAACAAAGTTATTGGTTTCAACGAACCAAAGAGTCTGCTCGTTTGGGACGCTTTGTGAACGTTGACAACTGTAACAACTGTTCCGCTGTAAACAAAACGAATTACGAGTATGTCAGCATGGAAATAAAGAGGAGAGTATTGCTTGCTAACAGATGTTACTATGCACTAAGCAAGCGATTCAATGATAAATCCCTCACTCGACGAACAAAAATTCGACTGTACCAGACGTTAGTTCTACCTATCTTGTTTTCGAGAGGAAAATACTCCGGAAAATATATGGACATATCATCGTTAACGGAGATATCGGCGTCGCATGAACAATGAGCTGTATGAGCTATATGCTGACATCGACGTGGTCAATCGCATTAATACACAGCGATTGTGTTGGCTGGGACATGTTGTGCGGATGGACCCAAATGCGCCGTCACGGAAAGTTTTCGACAACGAACTCAATGGACGGCGCTGAAGATGGCGACCAAAACTCCGTTGGAAGGGCCAGGCTTTTAAAATACTGTAGAAGCTTGGTGTGACACATTGGAGAAGCGCAGAAAATCGAAGCGCTTGGAATTATTTTCTACGGGCGGCGAATAATAGATAAATATGTCTATTCCAGTCGCCAGGAGAAGAAGATATCTATAATTTAAACATTAATTATAATTTTCCTATCATAATTAATTCTCGATTTCAATTTATTAACTCTTTGTTTGGATGTCGTATTTTCTAAATAGTGCTTTGGATTTTTCCGGTATAAATTTTATCGTTTTGACAATAGTAATTTTAATGTTTAACATCAGTACGCACTTTCTCAATATTAATTAGGATTTTTTGAAATTGAACTTAAATTTCAATTTATCTGAGACTGCAAACAAATTTATCAATGAAAAGTCAACAATCAACACTGAATTAATCTACATTTTTACATTTCAATTCAAGAATTGGAAACTTCCTAACTACAACTTGAAATGCTGCAGTTAAATATCTGTACCCATTCCCGAATAAATCATAAGAAGATTTAACAAAATTTGTAGATCTCCTCCACTTCTAACTTTTTGGAATTCGTTTTCATTTCATGCTTCTTTTTTTTAAATAGCAAAAAAGTTGCGGATGAAAATTCAGTTTGTTTCCCTTTCTTATTTGTCATCGTTAGCCTGAGTTGTTATGCCAGCGCCTACATGCTCATTATTGGGAAAGGTCCAGCATACAATGTTGAAAATACTCCTGATGTGTATAACCACAGACACATTTTTTTGTTTTTGTTTTTTTTTTTATTTCCTGTTTGTTGCCAATTAAATAGTCAAGTGAATCCTACTTACAGTTGTGACTGGCAGATTTTTCTCTAGCCACCAGCTTCATTACACATAAAAACAAATAACAGATTGTTGTTTTTTTTCCTGCTGATGAAGCCATTCCTTCATAAACAAACCCAGACACTTTGGCATCACTCCAAATCGTCTGGCCAAAAGGAACGTTTGCAACAACAACAACAGCAACGAAAAAATGAAAAACCTAGACTCTCACAAAAGAG
Source organism: Philornis downsi (assembly GCA_019455685.1). Lineage (NCBI taxonomy): Eukaryota > Metazoa > Arthropoda > Insecta > Diptera > Muscidae > Philornis > Philornis downsi. The sequence continues at coordinate 1,500,107 of JAHXMU010000075.1, forward strand.
CTATTCATTCACATATACTCGTACATATACGCACACATGCTTTAGCAATATAACAAATTGAGTTTTGCAACAAATATCCTTGAAAGAGTCCTTTGAATTTCGACAAGCACTTTGCAAATACATGTGGCTGCAGTTGTTATTAGCTGCTGGTGCTCTCCGTTTGCCATTTGTAACCGCAAACAGAGAGAATAAAACGTAAGAAAAAAATAATAAATGTTTTAACAAAGCATCATCTTCGAGAGCTGTATTATTAACCTTTGCAATGGTTGGGGCATAACATTTTTTAATTCCATTTCCTTGTTGGCGGCATTATTCTTTTCAGCACTATCAGTGCTGCCTGTTGTATGCGACCGGGATACAGGCAAGGTGGCCATATTATCGCCTCCCTCCACATCTACGGTTGCGACTTTTACTTCACCACCGTTGCCCATGTTGGTTGGTGTCTGATTACAAAGTTTAAATCTTGGGAGTTATTATTTGTTTGGGTTTTTGCGTTTTTAAAACTTTTTTTAGTTTAGTTATTTGTTTGTTAATTTCAAAATTTCTTTTTTTTCTAAAATTAATTCACATTTTTATTGTTTTGCACAACTTGGACGTTTAATAAGTTTTTTTGTATTGGAGTTTTATTGATGAGCTATAGTTTTATGTTGAATTCGTTGTCTTAATCACGTTTGAACTGTAACAATCGTGGAAAAGTGATTTTTAGTTTGGTTTGATCATTTCATTGTGGGGTTGCCTCTGTGTGAGATGTGAAATGGCTTTTATGCGCAGATTGTGGATTTTAAGTTGTTGCGAATTTCTCCTTTCGAGAGATGAGAATTTTTTGCTCCAACTGCCCCTACTACTCTCAAGGACGTTTGCCAGGAAATGTTATTGTGGTTAAACAAGAAGTTCCCACTTTTCTCTCTCTCTCTCACACACATACACACGAACACAATCAGTCGTTTCACATTTCCTTTGAAGTCCACTAAAGCTTATTCACATCAAAGTTTTACCAAAGCGTCTTCTCTTCTCTCTTTTTTAAAATATAACTTTCCTTAAGGATTGCAATGAAAAAGCTTTACGTTTTTGCAAAACTTCGTTATATTTTGAATTTGTAAAAATTGTAAATTTAGTTTTTCGGCAAAGGCTAATTATCAACCATTAGAAGATTTGATTTATATTCAATAACAATGGAATTTCTTATGTCTTACAAACACTTGCAAATTTTTATTATTATTATTATTTTTTTTTTTGAAGCAAATGCATTTATTTAAGTTTCTTCCTGTTGATTTCCATAAAAATTGCTTAGTGGGTGTGTCGTCTTGTATGTAAATACTTTTTGTTGTATACACAAACAATTTCCGAAAGTAAAACTTTGCTATTGTTTTAATTAACATATAAAAATCTTTATAAATCTTTTACACAAACTTCCAAATATTATGTTTATAATATTATTTAAAATGTTGCAAATATTTACTATTTTCCCAAGAGCTACAACATCGACTCAATGTAAAATCTGTGCCTGCTGGTTATTAATACCCTCCGTGGGTAAATTAACTAAAAATGAATGAACTCACCCTCACCAGCTAGAGCTGGTTGCTGCTGCCACCCTTAATGGTTTTCGGAAGATACAACAAAGTGGCATATATTGCATGTGCACTAGTATTACAAACATACCATACATATATGTTGGGGTTTTTGTGTAAGAAAACATATGAAATACAGGGACGAATTTAAGGTGAACCGAGGAATGGGGCACGATTTTCAATAGTCAATACGTTAGTAATGAATTTTGCAATATATTTTCTAAATTTCGATGAAAAGAAAATAGTTTGTAGTCACAAAAAGACTTAGTAAATAAACCTCATGCCAACAAAAATATTGAAACATGAAGAAGTACGACATATACATTTAAATTCAAACAATTTTTGGGGAAAATGCTCGCTCAGTTTTGCAATTAACGATTCTTTGTCCTTAAGTGATTTTAAATCTAAATAACATCAAACGTAATGCAAAAATCTCAGTCAGGAGAACTGACTTGCTTATACACATATGGTCGAAAAAATAAGTACACCTGCTTATTTTTGCTTTATGCTTAATTTTAGTTACTTTAACGGAAAGTAAACATGGCAATTTTTTTTTATTAAAATAACTTAATGCCTTTAAAAGTACAAACAAAACTGGGGCTTCCCCGTTATTTTCATTATGAGCTAGTTTTGTTCAGGTGTGATTTCAGTACTTGGTCAAAATAATAAATATATTGTTCAATTCTTTACTATTTTTGCAGTCTGCTGTAGTCTTTTTGGAAAGGCTAATTATTTTACTGTTGTTTATCTTTATTCATAACAAAATATTTTGTTACAAAAAAAAAAAATCAGCTCTCCGGAGGAGAGAAAAATTATTTCAAGACTGAGAGAAAGTGGCCAAAGCCTGTTTGTTCTATAGCAAAAACTATGAATCGGTCACTATTTTTTGTACAAAATGCTTTAAAGCCTAAAAAGACCGTCGGAACTTGCGGAAGACCAAAAAAAAAATTCAAAAACAACGGATATCCGTATTGCAACACTTGCGAAGAAGAATCCGTTTGTGTCTTCAAGGGCGATTTCAACAGAAATGTAATTTCATTGCGAACGGTTCGTCGTAGACTACAAGAAGCACTTTTACCAGAACGGATAGCCAGAAGAGTTCTTTTGCTGAGACTAAAAGGATTTAAAGGCTAGATTGGAGTTTGCAAGAAGTCATTCCAAGTGGTCCGGAGGAGACGGTGAAAAAAAAAATGGCGAAACACTTTGTGGAGCGATGAAACAAAAATTAATGTATTTGGAAACGACTGTACCTGGAATGTTCGACGCCTTAAGAATAAGGAATTCCATGTTCGCTTTACAAAGAAGACTGTCAAGCACGGGGGCGGCAATACTATGGTCTGGAGTTGTTTCTCGTGGTATGGTATCGGTCCGATACATCGAATTACAGACACTATGAGCAGATTCCACTACAAAGATATCTTGGAAAATACGATGTTGAACTATGCTGTGGAAAGTATGCCATTTAGATGGACATTCCAGCAACAACGATCCGAAGCATACTTCTAAGTTGGTAAAGGATTGGTTCCAAGATATTTATGTTGCCCTTCTTGACTGGGCAAGTCAATCTACGGACTTAAATCCAATCGAAAATCTTTGGAGAGAGTTAAAACAAAGAATTGGAAAGGAGGTTCTTAAAAATAAAGATGAGTTATGGAATTTTGTTCAAAAAACTTGGTGTGAAATACCAGTAGAAACCTGCAGGAAGCTTATTGACAGCATGCCAAAAAGAGTCAACAAAATAATTGAAAATAAAGGTGGATATACCGCCTTTTAACGAAACTCAGCCAATTTAGCAGAAAAAACTTGTTTTGTTTTACTTTTTTTGCTTATTTTAACTAAATGTACTTATTATTTTGTTCAATGTTTTTTGATTAATTTCTTACTTTTTGAAAAATACTGAATTTAATTTTTGTTATTGTTTTAGTATTTATTTCATTTCTAATGTTATAACAAAATAAATTAGTATTTGTTTTTTTCTTGTAATTTAAATAAATTTTCATCTATGAACTTTAAAAAATATATATATAGAGTGTACTTATTATTTTGACCATATGGTATCTTATGCTAAAATTCAGGCGATTTGTAATTTAATGTTTGTTTTGTCCCAAGAAGATGATTGGTCGATTTTTGTCAATTATTGCTCTGAATTATCACACAAGAAAAAGGGCACAATTGGGAAGTCACAAGGAAAAACGATTTTATTGCAGTTAGAACAAAGTCGAGGTTGTTCGACGTTCTAATGCATATTTGGTGTACTTCAAAAACTACGTAATATGTCCAAATATTTGTAAGAACATGTTTTTTTTATATTGAATGTCCTTAAGATATATGTTGTCTCCTAAAAGCGATTTCAAAATTCCATATATTTCGAAATTTGTAACAAATTCCCATAACATGTTTTTTAAACGTTTAGTATCTCAAAATGATAATATTTGAGTTAATTCCTTTTTCCTTGTAAGCACAAATTTATAGATGAAACATTGATTTATATGGGAGGGAGGCACTACAAGAAGCGGATCACCGTAGTTCGTTTTCAATGTTAGATCTAAATTTATAAAGTCCTTAGCGTGTACCAAATTTGGCCGGTATTAGCGTTTGTGGGAGAAAGGAGAGTGTTTCGACAATCGGCCAAATCAGTCATTTGTATGGTGGAACGTACTGGAGGGAAAATGGTTAATTGGTCGATTTCCTTAAATTTTTTTTCGAAGCATTAAGCCGTGTTTACAGTAGTGATAACGACGCTTTCGTCAACACATGCAATCTGGATGAGGTTTACGAGAAGGACGAGTTTAAAGTGCGATTTTTCTCTAACTTTACCTACTGCTGTAGGGTGTAGGCTACGAATTCGAAATTTCAAATTAAAGTTTGGATTTTGATGAACTTTTCCGAAGCGCTTTAGTATATAAACTTATATATGCATCTTCTCCAATATTACTATATTAAAAAAAGAAAAATTGCTGAGCAATTTTGTTATTTATCGCCAATTTTTTTTATCCCCGACGCTTTTCAGCGTTATATTTTATTATTTTCTGTAATTTGTTTCGGTACATATTCGTTCTAGTTTGAAAGTTATCACCACTCAATGTTGTTATTTTGTGAATTTTGAAGAGAAGTACGTTTTTTATTCAGGCATCGTAACTTCGAACTTCATATCCTAATAAGTAGATGGAGGATATAACACATCCTAATAAGTAGATAAGGATATACGCAAATATGTGAAAATATGGAAAAGTTTAAACAAATAACTGGCGTTGCAATTTTTTAATTTTAATATACGTCATTTTCCTTTCAGTGTATTTCTGTAACAAATAAAACTTCAGATGTGTATAAATTAACGCTCTTTCCGCCGTAAATTGCTTTTATTAACGAATTAATTGTAAAAATATCGGGTGGTTTGGAAAATTGGTTCGGGTTTTAAAATAAATTTATTTACAAAATTATATGCAAGAAAACAATTATTTTCCTCTATTTTATATAATCTACCCCTTTTTTCATAACTTTTCCCCACTTCTCTGGAAGCTTTCTAATTTCTCTCTTATAAAACTCGCCTGGTTTTTCGGAAAAGAAGCGTTCAATTCGATTTTTCATTTCCTAGTCGTTATGATTTGAATTTCCAATATTTTAAATCCTTTCGTAGCCTGAACGAAATAGGTGATAGTCGGATGGAGCGAGGTCTTGGGAGTACAGTGAGTGAGATAAAATTTCCCATCTTAGCTCTGACAGTTTTTTACAGGTCCGTAAGGCAGTTTGAGGCCTCAGTGAGGCAGTGTGCGGTACCCACACATCGAGGTTGCTCACAAATCCGAGCTCTTTTATGATCCCGTGAAGGCTGAGACTGGTTTTTTTTATTATGTCAGCTATTTCCCTAACTGTTATACGGGGATTAACAATAATTAAATCTTTCACCTCCGCGGAAATAATTTCTTTTGGTCGTCCTGAGAAAGATTTTCCCGTAGAAAATTTCTGACGGTTCTTTCACTTCGTCCGTTTTTTCATAAACAGACTTTATTTTTCGGCTGGCTTCAGCAGCCGTTTTATATATATATATATATAATAAACGCTCATTTTCGCTCATTTTTTCCACTTTTAAAAACGCTATACCCACTGTTAAAACGCTATAACCACTCACGACTAGAACGAGAACACAAGTAAACAATCGTAAACAGCTTAGAGAAGGGGTGGGAGTAAGTTTTGATAGTGTTTGAAGAAAACTCTACGACATGAGGAGTGACGTATGGTGAACTAACGAATTAACTTAATAAACTTGAGAAAAATATCATTTTGCAAAAGCTTCATTTGTTCTTTTTATGAGAAAAGTTTTCCTCACTGGATCAATTTCTCTCAAAAGAGACACTTGCAAGCGCAGTATGCTGGAGTACATATAGCCATATAAGTACTCGTATGTGTGTCCTAGGGCTTTCTTGTCACACAATTTATATCGATTTAACTCATTTTTCGAGTGAAAATGGATTCTTTTGGTGTTTTTCAATAAACACGCAAGCAATTATTCGACCGTACAATGTTCTTAGTAATAAAATTGGTAAAAATGTTGAACAAATCAGGTAAAAAATGTATATTTTTCTAGAGCTGGATTCTATTGAGATTTTTCTACTGGTCCATTTTTGACCGAGTTCGAAGTTAACTTGCTTAAAAATCGTGTAAAATTGCAGTCCTCTTGCTTTATCGATGCGACCTGCATTGTCCTTCCAACAGATACGCTGACGAACGGACTTGTTAACATCGACATATATTTTTACGACAGAAAATTATTTTTTTTTTTGTATACAATTTACTAAATTTGTACTCGTTTTTGTCCAATTAAAACGTAGACTGTTTTTCATATGCTACGTGTCCAAGGGCGCTTTTACACGTCATTTCTCTATGCAATGGTATGAAAATATTCGACATTGCAAATCACCGCCGAAAGTTTAATATTTGTCCAAGAACCTTGGAGTTCGAAAAACGAAAATGTAGCTTCGAGTCTTGTTGAAGATTTCTAAGTCGTTTTTTACGCAGGTAAAATTGTTCCAAAATCTCCAAAACCAAAAATTGCTAAAACACAAATATTTACAATTCAAAACCAAGGGTCGAAATATCTTCTATTGAAAAGTTATTAAGTGACGACGTTATCGTGGCATAAACAAATTTCCAGTAAATTAAAAATGCGCTGAACTCTAAATCAAATCAAAACGCGAAAATGAAGCGACCGATCGTGGAAATGACCTAACTTCTGGCAACATTTAATGTTTAAGCAATTTTCATTTTGGCGATTTTGTAATTTCGCGATTTATTTTGTAATTTGTTATGTAAAAAAAAAAGTTCAGGCACCATTTCAAACATTTGTGGCTGAATACTACGAAAGAAACTAAAACACATAATATAGACGGTTAAGATAAAGTTTAATGCCAAGAAATTGTATTTTGACAAAGTTAAACCATCGAAATTCTGACTATGATTGTGCTCGTGTATTTAAAAATAAAATTTTCTTTAATTTCGTAGAAAAATCTTATTCGTTTCTTATTTTAGATATGATTTTTTTTTTTTGAAACTTAATAAAACTTTGCAACATTTTAAATTAATTACAATTTTTTTTTTACTTGCAGAAACTGATATAAAGCTGATCACTGGGTAAGTTGATTTTTGTGATTAATTGCAAATATTTTTGTGTAGAATTTATACTGAGCAGTAAAATTGTAAACTACTGAATAACTGATGATTGCTAAACCATATACTTTTTCTGTTGTAATATTTTTCTCAAGATGAAAATACTTGATTACGGCCTATTTATTATAGCAATAGAATTATACTATCGCGCCAGAATCAGTCGTTCGGATAGTAGTTTAAGAAAAACTGCTGGCAAAATTCACTTAATCATTTCCACTGCAAATGCTTTAGCATTCTGCATTTAAAATTTTCAACGCTTTTTGTACTAAACATAAGATTTTAAGGAGAAGTCCTCAAAAGTATGTTTAAGCAATTTTGGCTGTGAAGAATGAATCATTAAGCAATTCTATTTTAAATTGTAAGTTGTGTTGAAAGTAAAAATGTCGATCTATCTGTTTAACAGAAGAAAAATTTACTTAAAAACGTTTTAGTTATAAACGTTTTTCTAGAATTTAAAATTATTACTCCTTCCATAGTTAGATTGTGACAATACATTATGAATTTGTGGTCTCTAATGGATCACATAACAACTGTTTTATGTATTTTCGCGATTTCTATGTAATCGCCTCTTTTCTGATATGTTTGTAGATTTTTGAAACCAAACGATCTTAACGAAAACTGAATCAAAAAACGATCATGTTCTATTGTCCCCTTGGCTTATTTTAGATAATATTTTAAACTAAATTGCGAATATGCTAGAGTATTACTTTTCTATAGCAAATGGGCAAAATTGATTAAATAGGAAAAACAGACTAAAAGACTAAATCTATGCTCTTCAAAAACAGGAGACTTTTGGAATATTTTCCCAAAAATTGTTCAACATTTCTTTGTTATTAAAAAGTATTATTTGTTAGTAGCAGATAAGTGGGAGAAGTAACTATGCAGACCCATTTCAATTCAGCTTTCTTGGTTTTATTAAGAAAACACGAAGATGATCTTTTAGAACATAAGTGATATCCGCGAATATCCACTGTAATGAACTTTAGTCAAAAAAAAAAAAATAATAAAAAACATTTGGAAATATAATATAGAGGATTTTTGTTTAAGACTACAGTTATCCATGAAATTCATTGGGCAACAAATTTATAGAGTATATAGACTTTATAGCTATCGAACTCACTAATTTTTTTTTGTTTTTGATAATTTAAAAAAGAAAGATTAAATTGACCCTTCGGAATCTGGGATAGATAATTTGAATGTTCCACGAAATTAATTATTCTTAAATTGCAGGAACGTAAACACAAAATACAGCTCAATGCTAAATTGTTAACCGATTTTCAATTTATCTCGGATCATCCAAAGAAGTTTGTAGCTACACATCCGTCTGACTTCTGGGGACTTGAATTATAATCACTTAGACCAACCATTTGGTGAAGTAATCCTTCCTACCCTCTAATGTTATATTGCACTGTATAGTCAAGTCGGTTCTCGTATTTATTTGTTTAAAGTTGTATGTAAATCTGTATAAAACTGAAACCTGAATACCCAGTTTGTTTAAAGTTGTATGTAAATCTGTATAAAACTGAAATCTGAATACCCAGTTTTAATATTAATCGTCGTAAGCTAAATTTATATATAATTTTTTGGTGCCTCCGAAAACAATTGATTTGAAGGCAACTAAAACTAATGTTGTATTTTCTGTTTTAATTTCTCAAATTTTGAAATTGCCACTTAGGCCTCTTAATTTCCCATAGCGTATTAATTATGTTTCCTTCCTTTCTTTCAACCCTGCACAAACAGTTGTTGTACTCATACAACAACTATTACATTACAAACAACCCGGGCCGACCTAGTGACCTCTCTGTAAAAGACATACTCGTACACGCTGCCACACATTCGTACACCCTCCCACTCACCCAAGCCATAAAGGACGTGTACACTCACAGGATCACATAGAGAGCCCATCAAATGCCATTAGTTACGCTCTTGCAGTGTTAAAAATAAAAATAAATGCTTTTTGCCATAGAGAAATTAATTTTTTGATAGCAATCCTTGTTAAAGTTGTACCATTTCAAATTGAAGGATGCTTATGAAAATGATGGTAACCCTGGCACACATGGCCCTCTTGATAAACTCTCCACATCACAAGCACACACACACACACACGCACACAGAATCACAGAAATGAAATGAAAAGAAATGAGAACTCATAATACAGATTAAATGTGTACTATTATTTCTTCACATTTGTGTTTTTTTTTTTTTTTTTTTGATCCTTGCTGTAGTAAGGTAACGACGATAGAGGTGGTGCGGCAGAAGAGGGAACGGGTAGGCGGATATTGCGGCGAGTTGTGGGATATATTAGCTAGGTAGAAGCTGGCGTTGACTGCCGGAGAAAGGTGGCTAGGGTCGGTTAGGGATGCGTATACTCGTATATGGTTTTGATGTGAACAAATTGTTATGAATAGAGATGTCAGTCAGATGTGAGGCAGAGGTGGAGGACCGCTGCTACTTTTCGTCCTGCAGGATATTGCATGAAGAGAAGAGTGGTATGCGTATAACGAGCTATATGGGCCTATTCGTATGTCTGCCTGGCTTATCTGTCGCCTTGGTGTAGTAGTGGTGTAATAGCAGCAGCAGCAGTGGCGCTAGTATTAGTTCTAGTAGAGTTAACAAGTCCTGGCGCTCGGCTGTTGTATGACACTAATTAGCCATGTCTAATTGTATGAAGCTGAAACTCTACGACAACATAAAATCAAGGGCCTCTCCGCATCAAAAAAAAAAAAAAAAAAAAAGTAAAGCATAATTGCTGCTGTAGCAAAGCATAGAGGCAAAGAACGGAAACCCAAATGAAATGATCAAATCCGGATTGGAGTTTCAAAGACTTCAAATACATTAAAGTCTTGAGAGCAGTTAAATTGTAAATGCTTTAATACGTTTAAATAAGTTTTTTAATTTTGATTATTATAATTATGCTGTTTGTAAAAATATCGTATTCAATTTTCCTATTGTTGTATCGTTTTACGTTCACAATTGTAGTTTAAACTTTTTTTTCTTTTTGAACATTTTTCACGTTTGCCTCCACGATATTTTCTGTATCATTAGTTTAGATTTTTGTTAAATTTTTGCACAATTCATATCCTTTTCTCCATTGTATGTAGATATACAGCACTTCCTTTGATTTGATACTTCTTTTGTATACCTTGAATATGTTTTTTTTTTCTTCTTTAGTTAAATTGAACAGTACACACACATCCGCATTTGGTCATTAACAAAATCGCAAACGACGTCTACGACGTTATCCTATCCAACTACAACTGAAAGGAAAATTTTGTTGATTTACAAAAGACGAACGGACGAATACAATGCTCAAATCTTCTCGTTTGTAGCCTGGAAAGCTTTTTGATGTTTTCGTTTAGCTCCCAAACATCTCAATTAAAGACTAAGGTAGAATTTCGTATGTGTACAGCTTCTTTGCTGAGGAGCTCGTTTCCTCCACAACAAGGATGGTTAGACGGATGGATGGATGCTGTATCCCTTTTGGTAGGATTCTGCGCATAGCTCTCCAAATATATCCAGTTTGTAAAGTGGAATGTAATTACTCGTACTTGTAACCAAGTGGAATGTAATTGTCCTTTCTCATTCATGGCGAAATAACAGAGACAAATATAGTACGCGTAGCTAGTTTTCCTGCAGTGTCCTGCAGCACATATCCTAATAGGGGAAATTGTTGTGTGTTTTCACACAAATTTTCGGTACAATTGTAATGTTTTGTTTCGGTCTTTTTTTGTATTTCTCTTCGGCTTTGCACAAAAGTAGGACATTGTGTTTTCCGTTGTGTATTTGTGTTGTCAGTCTTCCCCCTCCTCTCGGTTGTCTTTATTTTATGCTTTTGCTTGCTTGCTTGAATCTCTGCCATGTTCGTTTCATATACTACTCTTTGACTATTCTCTGCCTATAGTTTGTTTACTATAAGGATTTTTACTATTAAGTTGTTATTGTCGTTGTTGTTTTGTTTATATTTTAACCAAACATGCTAAACCGTAGTGAATGAGTAGAGTCGTTACTGCATCTCAAGTGATATTCCTGCAAGGATAGAAGGTATCGTATGAGCATGCTGTATGTTCATATATAAAGCGATATGTTTTGCCAATGGATCAAAAGATTTAATTATGAAAATTCTTTGACAAAACAACAAATGTCACCAACTCTTATGAACGTAAGGATCTGGATATGAATGACTGACATGACATTTATTGGAAGTTTAACAATTATATACTTGTCAGCACAATCACCTCGCGCACGTCGAGATTAAGAAAGGAATGGAAATCCTTTTCAATTGCCACCAAGTCTGGAATTTTGTGTAGTTAAAAATGTTATACGGAAAAATACAATATTATGAAAGTTTGCATACAGGAAAGAATTCCAAATGCACTGGATTTCTGCACAACAACATTTGATAGTGTCTCATAAGTTGTTTCAAACAAAATTTGACTGCCCTTCAATCAAATTAAGCGCGAGCTTGACCATCCCAATATCGGTACATAGCACATGTGGTGCATGTGATTTGTGCTATTATACGAGGGCGGTCCCAAAACTATGCGGCCTAACAAAGAAGACACAATGAAGTTGGGTAATATTTTCTTTAACCTCCTTTTAGCTCGATACACTTTTTTAGGCGATATTCAATAACTTCTATACCCTGTTTGTACTAAGAGCTGCTAAACTCCTTACAACAGCCGTCAATCGCAGACTCCACTTCTTCATTGTTGGCAAATTTTTTACCACCGAGCCATATTGTCAATTTCGTAAAAAGAAAATAGTTCGAGGGAACTAAATCTGGTTAATAAGGTGAGTGATGAAGCAATTCGAATTTTAATTCATTAATTTTGGTCTTAGCAATAGTAGATGTGTAAACTAGAGCTTTGTCTTCGTAAAACAGCACTTTCCTTTTCGCTAAATGCGGTCTTTTTTCCATAGTTCCACCTAAACGCTGCAATAAATTAGCGTAATATTCGCCATTGATGGTTTTTCCTTTCTGAAGGTAATCAATAAAAATAATCCCATGCGCATTCCACAAAACAGGCGCCATGACCTTGCTTGCAGATAGAACCGTCTTCTCCTTCTTTAGACACAATTCTCTCATTCCAGTCCTCTGCTTTGACTATTCCTTTGTCTTAGGTGTGGAGTGGTGGACCCATATCTTATCTCAATCGACGCAAAATGTGGCTTTATTTTGTTGAAGCATCGCCACTCTACTGATACATCTTCATGCTGCTGTTTTTGCTCTGTTGAAAGCAAACGCGGCACCCATCGTGCTCAAGCTTTCTTATCTTCAAATGGTCTTTTCTGTTCAAAGAGCTTACGCACCTTCAGCCAACGATCATTCAATACCATTTTGTGGATTTTCTTAACCTTGCCTGGCGTAAACACCTCAACTGGTCGACCATAACGGTGTTCGTCTTAGCAGCTTGTACTGCTTCGTTTAATCTCTGCTACCCAATATTTTACAGTCGTAAACGAAGGAGCAGACTCCCCGAGAGTAGAATCTAGTTCAGCTTTTTCCATGTTTACAAAGTTCACTGAGGTCGTTTACTTTTGATGGCTGAAATAAAAGTGCTGAATAATATGATGCTTTGAAACATAAATCATATATTTTATAAGTTTGCCACTTTTCGCCAAAATAGTTTTTTCAAACTACTGGCACCATCTATATGGCAGGTCGGCTAGTTTTGGAACTGTCCTCGTAAATATTTGGTAAATTTGGAATGAGTTGTGTGCAAACACGTACATTCTACATTTACATTTGGTAGAAGTGATGATATTGACTTACTGATGATATTTCTTAACTTTTTTTGATTTTGTGGATAAATGGCAGGGCACATCCAGAATTACACTATTTGTATTCTTTTTTTTTGGAAAACAAAAAAAATAGATTTAAGCAACTTCTAGATGTCACCCGATTTCAAAAATATATTGTGGTTAAGTCTTTTGTGCCACTACCAATATATTAGATGACATATTAAAAAACTCAGAGTACGAGTATGTGAAGTTAGTTATTTTTTCAACCAAAGGTGGGTAGGCTTCGGTCATGCCTAAGCGAAAAAAACGCAAAACTTTCGCTACAAAAAACTGAAGCAAACTAAAAAAAATCCAGAAAAAGAGCTAATTTTTTTTAAGAAATTTTATGCAATTTGAACAGAGATATATAAATTTTTATTTATGTATACATCAATATTAATAATTTTGTTTTATTTTTTTTTTATTTTTTTATTTCATTTTATTT